>JAOSBN010000005.1:46617527-46631657 GCA_027563595.1 Erythroxylum suave | reverse complement strand
CCTTCCAAATAAAAAATGCTAAAAATTATTGCTGAAATATAATGAGATTGAGCCTCTAGTAAGAGTGGGCCTTGGGCAGATCGGACACCCCCCATCTTCTATGGATAAGGCATTCTCGTATACATCTTCCATTGTAGGCTCCCAACTTTCATGAGGTAGATGATCTGCAATTACTCATAACTGTGTTTGTATGTCTCGCAATTTGCATTGCTATGTGACACTCATATTCTAGTGTAACATGTAATTGGCAAACACTATCGTATATAATCATCAAAGAATAAAGGGACAGAGTCAACTATAAAGACCCACCTTTCGTTGATCGTACCATTGCCACCAAACGAACCTACAGTCTATATGCCTAACAAATTTTCCTGAGGTTTTCCATCAAGCTGAAGAGTCCAAAACTAAATAATAGTGAAAATTCACAAACAGGCAGGATCTTCCGGGCTCAATTTGTCAAATCATACTGATGATGTCATCGATGGAATGCAAACTTGAGACCATAGCTAGGATTTAATTCACATGTCAATTTTTTTTTAATTTTTGGTTTCATCTTCTATTAGTTGTTATTTATTTTTTTTCCATTTTTCTTGAAAAATAAATTTTATTTAGTTATTAATATCGTTGCACTTTTATTGATATATATGAAAATTTAAAATCAATTTTAATATTTATAAATAAATATTTGATACTTTAAGAATTTTAATTCAGAAATAATTATTTTAATATTATCATATAGTGATATGATATTAGATACTTAAATAATTGGCTTAGTATAAATGGAAGATCGTTTGTTTATGTCCTTCAGCAAATCAGTTGACTATAGTTTAATAACATAATTATTTAAAGACATTCTTTATCTTATATATATTAGATGTATGTGATAAATTCTATAGAATGAATGTAAATTATAAAAGAAATTGTAATGAGAACGTAATTATAAGATTCATATTATATTTATGTTTTATTCTTAAATTGTTCCTAGTCATTGATATATTAAGACCGAAGATTGAGAGAACGTAAAAAGATCAGCACATGTTATGTTTCTTTATTATGAAAGAAATAGTTGATCTCATAAAGGAAAGTATGAACATACTTAAACAAACATATGAGTCTTTATTAGAGCACAAGTTTACTGAAGACTCATATAAGAAATCCATTTAGAACATTACTTGTATGTCTATGAAAATTCTCATTGTGATTATTTAATAAGTAATTTGACTTAAGATCTTCAAAGTAACTTATATAGAGAATGTTATATTTTAATACTACTTATGAACTATTATTGTTAAGGGTAGTTCAATTAGTAGTCGTTATATATAACATAAACTATATGAAGACAGTTGAATGACTAATATAAGATTCATAACCGTAAAGTGATTATGGAGAATATTCCACTGTTCTAGATAAGTTTTGATTCAGGAAATCGTTGGCCAAAATGGAATGAAGTTTGTAAAAATTGTTTTCCGATGTCATTGATAGAATCAATTACTAATCATGAAGAACTAATATAATTAGACTTAAATATATTAGACATTATTTTCATGCTTTATGACTAATCACATTGTATGATGAAATGATTAAATTATAAGAAAAAATTACAATGAAAAGGTTAGTCAAAACTATTTTGACATTCTTAAATATTTGAGTCGCTATGATGTATTGTTAAATATCAATCTTGATCTACAAATATAAATTATTTAATTAGAGAAATAAAGATAAGTTAAAGTAATTTAAGTTATCTAATCGTAAATATGATTTAGAATTATCTTTTATATCAAATGCAAACATATTTAGAAACTTAATGAATCATACACAAATATTGGTTTGAAGAGAGAAAAATATTTTTTAATCAAATTGGATATAAAAAAAATGAACATCACATGTAAATTAAGGTTTACCTTATATTGGTTGCTTATAAAATTTTATGCATTCATACTTATATTTAGATCTTCAACAAGACTGTTCAAAAACCAATTCTAAGATGAGTAATTTTCTCCCTTAACCACAACCCAAGATATAAGAAACATCTTATTGTTTCCATCATAACCAACTTCAGATAATAAAGCACCTCCAAGAAATGTCTTTAAAGAACATCCATCTAGCCCAATTATTTTCCCACATCTACTTAGAAAACCATAATTTAAAGCATTAAATCTCATATAAAACCTTTTAAACATTGACTGTCTAGATTATTCATTAAGTTGAGTTTGAAAAATATGTTGTCTATCTTTGTTAGAAAATTATAACTCTCACCCATAAGACCATAAATTAGCATTATGACCTTCTATACATCCTTGTAGCATGATAATAACTTGCCATTTAGCCCTATAACATTAGAATTTAGTCACCTAATGCATATTTTCTTTAAAGATCATCCATCATCTCAGTAATTGGCCATTTCGGGTTCCTCAAAAACTTGTGAAGAATTCATTTGCTATCCATTTCCTGCTAACTTGCTTATTTCTTTGCACTTTCCTCCAATTATGCTTGTTTCCTACTATCTTAATAGACAATGTCTTTTCATTTCCAATTCAATTAGTATATACCTGAAATGTCAATTATGGCTCAAAAATAGTCTTTATTCTTACATTGAATCTCGCCATTCAAACTTCATATCTATTAGTAATTGCATAGTTTCTTTCTACCTCTCTTAACTACTTTTCATCCTTAAACTTAATGCCAATTCCAAACTTAAAATCCTTCACATCCACTTTTGGATTAAAGACAATGTATTCCTTTTTGGAATTGATGCTTTATCATCAATACAAATTGGTGATTGAACCGCAGCATCATTATCTCGTATTCACTACACCAACCATGTGAACTTCCTTCTTGTCTTTGTGTATCTTTAAAATAATCACCATCTTCATTGCAATCCTCTCCATTACCTCCAGCCTTATCCACAACATTGTCATATTCAAACTCATTATGTACTAACTTGACACATCTCTATATGTTCTCGATGTAACGTATTCTTCATCATCAGTTGAAAATAATTCATTATCAATTGAATCATCTCTTGATTCATTTATCTGCATAACAATGAAATCATCATCATGTTCCACTTCAACTTAGAACCCTTCTCATTCATACTCATATTCTACTATGTATTAGAATCAAAGTCATTGCCAATATTAGAATCAGAGTCATTACTAATATTAGAATCAGATTTTTGAGATTCTTGACCATCTATTGCAGGGTGCTCATAACCATACTCTTGTAGAATTCAACATTGTGATAGTTCAATTTTTCCATATAATTAAGCATTGCAAACATGTCCTTATTATATTGTAAGCTTAACTCCTTTAAGCTTCTCGATGGCTTATTAAGAAATTTGTAAAACATAGATATTTAATCTTCAGACACTCCTTTCAAGACTAGCATGCTAAGTTCATTAATACCCGTATCCTTCTTCCTTTTAATCTTATCCCCAATATATACATTATCATGTCTTTCTAACACCATACCATAAAGAAATTCAAAATTGGCTAACATCTCTAAAAATAGATAATTGTATCATTAGATTTCCAGTAAACAACATAAATTAGATAAGATGCAAATTTGAAGTAATGGAAACTAAATGACCTATGCATGGTAAGTGTAATTAATAAAAATTTCATTGATGAATAAGATAATTTACAACAAAAAAATGTCAATTGATATCATTATAATCCTAATCATAAATTACCTAATGTGATAACATTGGTGACAGATAGGGGAAGAAAAGCTTATCTTAACAACTCAACCAACTAGTATAAACATGTGAAAAGCATGAGAAGCTAAAAGAAGATTGGTTATTAAGATATGCTTTGAACTATTTGACCACCATCAAATTATTCTAAAGTACTTTATAAGAGCATCTGTCACTAAGGAACCTCAACCACATTAATGGTGGATGCCTAACTTAAAACATTTAGTGTGGTCTATTTAGTTGACCCTAAGTACACAACAATCAGTGTTATGGAGTGTAATCACTACTTGACTGACTCTTATCATCCAACTGCATTAATGGTGGATGCCTAACTTAAAAAATTTATTGTGATCTAATTAGTTGATTAGAAGAAAAAAAAATCCAAGGCAAACAATTGGATTATAAGAGTCAATCAAGTAATGATTAAGCTCCATAACATTGATTACTGTGTACTTAAGGGTTAATAACTTGGTTTCATAAGCTTGACAAATAGATGAAAAAATAGAAAAATTAATGAATTCAGAAAAGGCCGATTGGTATGGAGCGCAGAGGATCTAACTGGTGCTCACTCTAATTATGAGAAAATAAGATAATAGTTTAAGCATAGGTTTTCCTTTTCTTCTTATTTATGCAACTATGTTTGGGATATGGATATAACATAACTAAAATCAAGTTTAATAATAATTTTATTTAAAATATTTAATTTTAAAAATGATTTTTTGTTATTTTTAATGTGTTTATGATTATGGCAAGTCTTATAATTTAATTTATTTTAAAATATTTTTAATATTTAAATTGCTTTAAAAATATCTTATAATTTTGATATATATATATATATATAAATAAATTTTGCCAAATTTTTAACTATTTTAATACAGAATCACTATATAATTAATTATGAATAAAATCTATACCTGAGTGGATAATGAGCAATCCTATAATGAAATCACAACATCATTAAAAGTATGACCCGAACATCAGCTGCAATATGCTGAGGTAATGTCATCAAAGTGTTTGTCACTAGTAGAGATTAGAAGTGGCTTTTTTTTCTTTTTTTTGGATAAATGAAGCAATTTTTTTATATAACTTTACTCAATTTTTAAATTGTTTTAATTATTTAAATTATGAAAATAGTTATAAAATTAAAAACCCTAAATAATAAATTTTATTAAATTTATCACATTAATTTTCTTCATTTTTAATAGTGATTTATATTAAAATAATTTGACATAAATTTAATAAAAATTTTAAGTAACAATATTATTATTTTAAAAATCAATAAAATTATAAAAGGAACTTGTACAATTGTGTGGTGGGTCTAAAAATAAAGTCGTATCAAATAACTCTCAGAAAGAGACTGATATCAGAGGTCAATGAGTCTATATAAAAAAAGGTAAGGAGATTGCCAAATGAAATCATCTGTTCAACTTTTGTTGTTCCAACAATGTTCTAACTCATCTCCTCTATATATTTATATGAATCCTACATAAATGTGTGGATGAGATGAGTCAAAACACAATTGAAACAACAAAAATGAAATAGGTGATCTGTTCTGGGATATTGTACACAAAGCTCTATATCTATTATAGGTCATAGAATATGGCCATTTCCTCACTCCTATTGACAACAAAGTTTTGTTGAAACTTCAAATTCTAAGCAAAATGTATCCATCTTATGTCAAATCAAATTAACAAAACTACTTTATTTTAGTATTCATATGATCGAATTTTGAATTATTTAAATATGATCAAATTAAATTTAAGTAGAAAAGATCGAGTAGGGCGAACTTGACCCATTATTAAGTATGATAGTTTGACTTGGCTAGACCTTAAGAATACACACGGCTTTAGTTCGAGTTTGATCCTGAATAGACATCCCAAAATGATATTATTTTTGATAAGTTTTCCAAAAACAACATTGTTATGGTAACCAAGTCTTTTTAGGTAACATCTTTAGTTTCTTTAAATTAAGATCAAAATAATGTTGTTTTGGGAAGTTTACTCAAAACAACATTAAAACAACATTCTTTTGGTGGATCATTTAGACTTTTAGATAAGACCTGAATCTGATCCTTAAGCATGAAGCTGATCTAAAATTTAATTAAATCGAACCTCAGCTGATGACATAGAGTCGAACACTATTTCTAGGTTTACCCGTTGACAAGAAGTTAAAAAGAGAGTAGTTGATACAAATGATTGATTTATTTTTAAAATGTTTGTTTATTTTTCAAGACAGAAGTAAAATAAATCATTTGATGGCTATTTGTTACATAATTACAAGATAAGTGTTAAACCTTTAAGTCTAAATTGAGGAATTGTGCAAGTATTGGTGAGCCTTGATTGATGTTTCACACTAAGGATAATAGAACAAGGCAAAGATTTGCAATCAGGCAAGGACAAGTGGCCATCATCGATGATAACTTGAGAGTAGGTGAGCATTGATGCACATTGACAAAAATCTTTGACAAGATGTAAGATTCAGATGCGAAACTATAAGATGATGGCATAACTAAGTCATGTTGAGTCCAATGATGCTAGAAGGCATTTAACTTCGACAAGGAAGTCGAAAGGGATATAAACATGCGAGGTTTAGTATATAATAACTCAGGTTTTAGCCAACTTAGGTCAGGGACCAATGAGACTACACCATGGACGAGCTTGGATGGATCATGCACAAAGATAGCGCGACATGTCTAAATGGAAGGCTCATCGAGGCACTTTTCTTGAAGATGTCATGATGTGATAAAACATGGCAATAGTATACAAGTAGTAGCCTAAAAAAGTGGAAGTGCTACCTTATAAAGTGGGAGTGCTTCTTTAAGTAAAGGGAAAGTGGTTCAGATGACATGATAATGGATAGACATCTTTTAAACATTTATCTCACGTGCAAAAGCAAAGTTAATGGCCAAAAATGGATAACTCCCCACTAACTTAGTGGAGTTAGTGGAAGAAGTGGCATTTCCCCACTTCTTTGGTGGAGTTAATGGAGAAAATGGGTAGTTTTAACTTTCTTGGTCCCTAAGTTCTTGTAAACCTATATAAAGGCATTCTTTATAGTTTATTTATGTGAAGCATTGTACGTTCAATCATCTGTAAAAGAGATGAGAGCTTTGGGAGAAAGTTTACTTGTGAGAGCTTCAAGTAAGGAGTTTTTTTTAGTGGTATTCTTGCAGGATTCTTCAAGTTGGAAGAAATTCAAATTCCTTTATATTATATCTTTAAGATTTAGTAAGAAAAGGTTGCTTTATTGTAACTCTCCTGTTGTCCCTTTTGATTATTTGTGTAAAACACTTGTGTTATGAGAGTGGAGTGAAACATTTAAACATGAGTGACGTGAAACATTCAGAAACAAACATAATTGTTTGTTGGCAATCATGAAGGGAAGACTAAGTTAAGCTTTGCAGCTTAAACTTGACTACTGCATAAGGACTTTGCCAAAATCATCCTAATTTTGTTACACCTAAATAAGTCCCCATGACAACTAGTATCAGAGCCTTATTTTGATAACAATGGTCAATGGAAGTAAGTTAACATATATAGTTGCTCGATTTGAGGCGATCATTAGTCTTCTAGCCTTAACTGATGAGAGAGTGATTCCTTTCTTCTAACATTTTGAAGTTATTGAAATTGAGCTTCAAGAGAAAAAGAAAGAACTTAAGGAATTGATAAAGGCTCATGAAGAGATGAGCTACAACTTGTTGATGCTTAAACGTGCTATGTCTAGGGATAAATTGGGAGATCTATTGGAGAGCACTTAGGTAAAAGTGTGTAAACCACAAATTTTTTGTGGCAAATGAAGTGTTAAGAAGCTCGAAAATTTCTTATGGGACATAGAACAATACTATGCAGTAGCAAAGGTATATAATTCAGAGAAAGTGTCTATCATGACTATATATATGGTGGACAATGCAAAGATGAGGTGGAGAGTGAATATCTCTAATGAAATCAGTGCTAGTAGACCTCCCATCAACAGTTAGGAAAAATTAAAGGACCTAACGGACTAGTTTCTTCTCAAAATTAGTTTATGGCTTGCAGGGAAGCTTTGAAATGGTTAAAACAAGACGACTTGATGCCTAAGTATATGAAGAAATTCACATATTTGATGTTGGATATGCCAAACATGTAGGAAGAAGACAAGGTGTCCAACTTCGTAAGTAGCTTGCAAGGTTGGATGTAAATGGAGCTTTAAAGACAGAACGTGAAAGACCTCCTTAGCGTAATACTGGTTGTAGATGCTTTGGTGGATTTTCAAATGCTACCTACCGTTTAAACTAGTAATAAGGGCAAGAAGAATGGTGGAACACATAATGGTTTAGAGAAGGCAAGGAGAAGGTATGTGAATCTTCTCAATATAAGTTTAAGAAATAAACAAAATGAGATATTTATTGTTTTATTTGTGAAGGGCAACACTTTGCTCCTTAATGCCTAAATTGGAAGGTGATTGGGGAGCAAATCAATTCTATGGTCAGGACGGATCAAAGAAAAGGAGGTGAAGACTCGACAAAAGAAGTCTACCTCAATAATTATGCTATGATGGGTGCATTTGACCCCAATAATAAAAGATTAACTTTGTCATAACTCTTTTTTTTCCCTTTTGATTGTCGGTGCAAAACACTTATGTTGTCAAAGTGGAGTAAAATACGTAAACAAGGGTGACATGAGGAGTTTAGAAACATATGGAATTATTGGTCTATGATGAGCTTTGCGACTTAAGCTTGACTACTATATAAGGATTTAGGCAAAATTACTCTAATTACTCTGCACCTAAAAAAGTCAAAGTGATGATAAGTATCATATAGTTTCATGTATATAAAATCTACTTTTCAATAGAGAGTTGTTTTAAGTGGGGAAATTGAGGTATATTCCAACTATAAGCCTTAATAAATTTAAAAAGTTTTCAATATTGTAATGCATACTTACAAGCAACATTAAGTGGATACATGACTTTTAAGCAGAAGGATCATAATAATAAGCAACATTACATGATAGGTCTGCAGGCTTCATAAACTTCCTACACGAACCAGCCTCATTAGCCAATCATTATAGCTTTTGCAACAGTTAGGAAAAATTAAGTTAGACTTGATTCAGGTCATTATCGTCTCTAAAGTGAATCATGTAACTTATTCTCTACATAATGTTAGAACTGAATAGAATTCTTATGTTTTTAAATATTCAAAATAATTTAGATACTATTAAACTTAATAATTATGGGTGGTTATATTGAAAATGTTGAATTTTTATTTTATTTTAAAATTAAAGCTTATTTGTTTGCAATATTTAATTATTACATAAATATTTATATCATATTTTAATTTTTTATCTATTCATATTTTAAAATAATATTATATTGAGAATTTTTAATTTATAAATTTAAAAAATAGTATCATTTTACTGGCTCAACTTTTTATGTGACTTCCACTTTTGAAATAACCATGAAATTTAATTAACTAAAAATTAAATCATAACATTAATTAGCCTATGTAACTAGCTTCTCAACCCTTAGCCCATGTCACCATTGGATCATACACAAGTTTTGATTAGAACTATAACTTATTTTCATAATTTTGTTATTAAAATAAAAATAGTTTATACATTTTTGTCATAATTAATTATATGGTAATTAATATTAAAATAATAAAAATTAAGTGAAAATCCTTTATGTATATATTTTAATACTATAAGATATTTTTCTAAAACTTTTTAAAATAATATAAATAAAATTATAGATGTCTCGTAATCATAAGCACGTGAAAAACACAATAGTTACAAAATTATACTATTTTTTGCATTGACTTCCAAGCCTCAAGTAGAAATGTCTGAGAGTTTTGTTTTACCATGTAGAAATTACATTGAATGACAAAACTGACCACATTGACTCCTTTAGCTACAAATCGTTGCTTAAAAACTTTAAACTTGTATCACATAATTTGGTTTTAAAACTTTCTAGTGGCATATACTGGAAGAGATTGGCTATGTTGTCCAAGCTTTTAATTCTTCTGGTGTTTCACATTGCCTTGATGCTGTTGCTCAAGACCTCAGCTTCATTTATAATGGCTTTAATTCATCAGCCAATCTAAGCTTTGATGGTGTAGCTAGTTTCCCTGGCCTTTTGACGCTCACCAACTAAACCAAGCACAAGCAAGGTCACACCTTTTATCCAAATCCAGTAACCTTCAAGACCTCTTCTAAAGGTTCTACTCTCTCTTTCTCAACCTCCTTTACGTTTGTTATTGTATCTGAATGTCCTAAACTCGTTGCTTATAGGCTTGCTTTTTTAATCATTCCTACTAGAGGCCTACCAAATTCTCTTCTAGGCTAGTATCTTGGTTTGTTCAACGAGAAAAACAATGGCAAAGACACCAACCATGCTTTTGTTGTGGAGCTTGACATATCCATTTGGTCGGAGTTCAATGATATCAACTACAACTACGTTGGGTTCGATATAAATGGTCTAAGATCTGTTAAATCGACTCCGGTAGGTTATTATTATGCTAATCATTGAGGTAAGTTCACAAACTTGAGTCATGAGTGTCAAACCAATGCAAGTTTGGGTGGAATATGTTGAAACAAAGGAAATAATCAAGACATATAGGACATACCATTTAATCGCTTATGAAGAGGAGAAAAATGATTTTAAATGATGGTGTTAGCTTGTCAAGAGGAGCTAATTAATGAGGAGACGGTGGGTAATTGGGTTCATAAACGGTAAGCAAGTGGGTTTGCAAAAGGTTGGCAAGGCGTTGAGTGATCAGATGGTGACCTGACTTATTTTTTTCTTTTTATTATTTTATTTAATAATAATTAATTGAAATTTACAAAATAAATTGTTTGTTTTGTGCACTCTTCTGATTTCTGAAAATTTGTTTTTCAGGAAGATGCCTATTATTAAGCAGCCTCCTAAGCTTATTCGATGTGAGGAACAGAACAGACATATTGGCAGCATGTATGTATAGTTAGTTAACATGCGTTTAATGCCTGGAGATGATCTAACACAACACGTTATTTCAGTTAATAATATGATGCAAGAGTTATAATTTATAGGTTGTCTAGCTTATGCAGATGTTGAAGTAAAGTATATGACTTTGCTTGCGACATTACTTCAACCTCAAGGAGAACTGTTACAAATGCTTTGGAATAATATGCCTACCAAGAAGACTTATAATTTGTTAGTGACGGCATTTATTAAAGAGATGAGTAGAAGGATGTTGATTAGGAATTTGTATCCTACAGGTCTTCCAATGGAAATAGCAAGAGCTATTGTACATCGAGCTTTGCGAAATGTGTCATATGAACTTGTGAACTCATTTTCATGTAGGGTTCGTTACCTATAGAGTGTTCGTAGGTTGTAGTACTTTTACATACAATATGTAGTTTTATAAGAACAAAGTCTTGATATTTATGTAAAATGTTCACATATATTTTATATAGGAATTGTCTAGAGTAAGGTAATTAGGATTCGATCGTTGTATGAATGATGATTGAACACATTAGTGGATTTTTGATTTTATAAGCAATTATGATCAAATTATTTACTCTATGAACGAATAATATGACATTAACGTGTATATATATTTCTTTCTTATTATATAAACTTAGTGTTTCAAAATGGCTATTGTGTCAAAGAATATTGTTGCTGAACTCAATAGGGGTGAGAAACTCAATGGTGACAATTATGAAATATGGAGTATGAAAATCCAATATGTACTGGAGGAGCAAAAGGCTCTTGAACCATTAAACCTAACCATGGATATTCCTGAGAAGGGCACTATAGCCCAACATAGGAGGGACCATGATGTATATGAATTATGAAAAAGAAGAACTCTTTAGATCGCATCACGTTGTTGAGTAGTATGGATAATGATATCATGCATGAGTTCCGTAAATTCGAAACTGCAAAGGACATGTGGTCCACATTGGTTGCTCGTTTTGGAGGTACTTTAATGACCAAAGTGTGGTCACTTACAATTAAGTTTGATACTTATAAGAAGCGCCCAGATGATATAATGCAAAAGCATCTGAGGAAAATGTTCAACATGATAAGTGAGTTACATGATGTTGGTCATGAGCTTTCTGATGAGCAACAAGTATAAGCTGTGATTCGTTCACTGCCTCAGAGTTAGGAATATATGAAGATGCACCTAATTCATAATGAGAACATCAAGACAATGGAAGATGCTACGAGGCATCTCATCTTGGAGGAGGAGCATCTTGAAGCCTCAAAGATGTCTTCTGAGGCATATGTAGTTAGTTCTAGCTCACGTGGAGCTATAAATAAGAAACGCAAGCATCATGGTGGACACAAGTGGAAGAAGAATAAGAAATTCAACCACTCCCCTCAGGAATCCAAGAAGAAAAATTGGAACCAACATGGAAAGGGAAAGAGTCCCTTCAAGAAGAAGAACATAAAACATGCGAAGTGCTATAATTGTGGTAATAAGGATCACTTTGCTTGAGATTGTACTGAGCCTAAGAAGGTACAGCTTTATAGTACAAACATTTGTTATGTGAATGTTTCTTGTTCTGTTTTTCTAAATGAATCACATCCTTTGTGGATTGCAGACTCAGGAGCAACCAACCATGTAGTGAAGAATCGAGATGCCTTCGTTGAGTTTCGTAAACTCCCACATGGTAGTCGATGGCTTTATGTAGGTGACAATTCCAGAGTTGCTGTACAAGGAATTGACACATGTAAGTTGGACATACGGAGAGGACGACACCTCATCCTACATGAAGTATTATTTGCTCCACAGATTCGTAGGAATCTTTTATCTGTGTTGATATTAGTTAAACTTGGTTTCAATATAAATTTCCACAGAGGTGGAATGGATTTGTATCTTGGATCTATTAATTATGGTCATGGTTTTTTATGTGATGGTTTTATTGTACTGGACGTGTTAAAGGAAAACAATAATATTAGTTATTCATTATTTACATCTAGTAATTCCAACAATGATGCAACTTTGTGACGTGCTAGACTATGCCATATTGGTTAAAATTGAATTAGTCGATTAGCCAAAGAAGGGCTTTTAGGTAATCTAAGTCAAGTAGATTTACCTACATGTGAGCATTGTTTAGCTGGTAAAATGGCGAGAAAACCATTTGGAAAGGGAACACGAGCTTTATATCTATTGCAATTAATTCATTCTAACATCTGTGGTCCAATGAATGTAAAGGCTAGACGTGGGGCAGTTTATTTCATCACCTTCATAGATGACTATACTCGGTATGGTCATGTCTATTTGATTTCTCATAAATCAGAAGCATTCGATTGTTTCATAAAATATATGAATTTGGTTGAGAATCAATTAGATAAAAAAAAATTAAAGCATTACGAACTGATCATGGACAAGAATACTTATCTAACAAGTTCAAGGCTTTATGTGATGAGAAAGGAATAGAAAGGCAACTAATAATTCCAAGAACCCCCCAACAAAATAGCGTTGCTGAAAGATGAAATAGGTCGCTATTAGAAATGATTAGATCCATAATGAACCAAGCAAATTTACCAATCATTTTTTGGGGTGATACGTTGCTAACGACCACCTATGTACTTAATCGTGTGCCCACGAAATCAGTTATTAGCACACCATATGAGTTGTGGACTAGTAGGAGACCTGACATGTCAAGTCTCAAACCTTGGGGGTATGCAACCTATATTCATAATCTCTCTCACAAACATGGGAAATTAGGCCCAAGAGGGAGAAAAAGTACTTTTATTAGATACCCTGAACAGTCAAAAGGATACGTGTTCATTGGTGAACAAGGTAATGAAGGTGTAATTGAATTTGAGTCACGAGATGTAACATTCTTGTTGAATGATTTCCCAAGCAAGGCAAAATAGGTAAAGACCTATTGTTATATGAGACGTTTGATCAGAATGATTTTGTTAAGAAGAATCAAGATGAGGAGCTTCAACCAAGTGGGAGCAATTCCACAGAAAGGTTCTTTATCGTAACTGATCCAAGTGGGAGCAATCAGATCCATCATGAATTAGTTTATGATGAACCTCATTTAAGATGAAGTAATCGAGGAATAATTCCCCAACGTCGTTTTGAGATTGAAGGAGAAATTAATATGATCATTTTGCAAGAGGAACAAGAGCCAAGGAATGTAAATGAGGCTCTTACTAGCCCTGCTAAAGAAGAATGGATGAAAGCAATGAAAGAGGAAATGAATTCTTTAAGCTCCAATCAAGTATGAGACTTAGTTGACCTCCTTGAAGGGCGCAAAGCAATTGGGAACAAGTGGGTTCTCAAAATCAAGCGAAAAGCTGATGGTAGTATCAAAAGATACAAGGCATGCCTTGTAGCAAAAGGTTATACACAACAAAAGGGAATTGATTATGAGGAAACTTTTTCACCAGTTGTGAAGTTTGCTTCAATTCATCTTATTCTGGCTATGGTGGCCAGTATGGATGTTGAATTACATCAAATGGAT
>JAOSBN010000005.1:46590447-46610322 GCA_027563595.1 Erythroxylum suave | reverse complement strand
AAAACCTACTTGAGGTCATCAATGTCACAAGAAAGGTTGAATGGTTTAGCTATGTTATGTATTGAGAAGGATATGTTAGACAATATTAATCTTGATAATATTATTAATGATTTTGCACCTAGAAATTCACAAAGAAATTGTTTTTTTTTCATAAATCATGATCCTCTGTGTATTTGTTAGTGTAATTTTCTTAGTGTTTTGCAATCTAATATTGTTTTGTGATTGCTACTATTGTTATTCTGTTGTTACTGTTACTATTTTTAGTTATTTTATTATTAATGATATTTGTAAGATATTATTAGCTGATGTTATGATCATTTAATATTTAATTGAGTATGTAGATTTATAAATTGAGTCATTTATGTTTCATACAAACAAGTAAACTTAAGTATATTGTCTACTTATTGGGGCTTTTTTTTAATTTTGCCCAAGGCTTATAAAACGATAAGAACGGCCTTGCATGCACTAGTAATTGGGGAGGACCCATGGGATTTAGATACTCCGGAACCGCTAACGCCAACACCATCTCTAAGTTTAATTCTCAGTGCTTCACTCAAAAGAGCAAGAAACTCCTCCACAGCTTGAATAGGCGGCTCACCATCGTCAGTAGTAAGGGAACCCAGCATCATGGATGTTGCTATGGAGTCATGGGTCTCATGGGTATTGAGATATGGGTCACCTCTGGCTCTAGAGCTAGTATAGAGCTCGCGTGGGTGTCACCACTGGTTCTGAATCTACTATGGAACTCTCTTCAAGTTTGGGTTGATGCTTGTCGTGGAGCTCGCGAGGGTGTCTTTGTTCTCTTGTTAGATTTGGGTCGCCGCTTGCTTCTCTATGGGATCTCTTTTCTTTTCAAATATGGTAGTGTTGCCGCTTCCACTAAAACTGAAGAGAGAGCTTGCGTGGGTGCTTTTCTCTTCAAATTTGGTAGTGTCGCAAGCAACAGTGGAGCTCGCGTGGCTTCTCTCTTTAGATCTAGTAGTGTCATACCATAAGCAGTGATGGAGCTTGCGTTGGCTTTCTCGAAAAATGATATATCAATAAACATCTTACCTTGCCGGTTTAATTTTCACCCAATTTTTAAAATATTAGTTTAACCTTCTAGTTATTGTTATTTTAATATGTTTTTAGAAAATTAAATTTTTATTTAATTATTAATATTTTTCACTTTGATTATCAATAATAATTTATTTGTTTATATGTTTATTAAAATAAATAATTATATAAAAATTGTAAGCTAATATCTATTTATTGATATATCAAATTTATTATTTATAAATAAATATTTGATACCTTAAGATTTTTAATTTTACAAATAATTATTCTTAAAATTTTTAATTGATATATTTTAAATTTTAAATATGTTTATCGAATAAAACAATTTTAAGTGTACTAATAATTTTATAGATTTTAGATATAAAAATAAATTAACTTAAATTTATAATTTTATTAATAATTAATATTAAAATCATGTTATGAAAAGTAATGTGATTATTATTTGCTTACAACCCAAAATAAAGTTTGAAGCTCAATCAAGGTCAAATTTTCCAAGATTTAGGTTAAGTCTGGTTACTAAAAAATTTTGAATGTAAACTTAGTCCAACCTATTGTCACCCTTACCTTTGATAAGTTATAAAAATTAAAAATTAAAAACAAAAATTAAAGACTCATGGAAACAAAATTTTTAAATAAAAAAAAGTGAAACCAAATAGTAACATATACTCCCACTTTCTGCAAATTTTTAATTTAAAAATTATAAAAGTAGTAAATATATATTTAAATATATATATAATTTTATAATTATGTAATAGGAAATTTTAAAAAATTTAACACAGAGAATAAGCATAAAAATAATAACTTTAGTGATTATCACTAAAATATTTTATCAACCAAATGTTAAATGTTACATAAAATGCAAATATAAATTTAGAGATAAATGACTTTTATTCAAACTTAATGACGAACTTTGATAATCAATATTTTAAAAATCGACGGACCAATAAAAAATAGTATGAATCTTTAGTTTGGTTTAGATTAATAACTTGTTTATATAAAAATTGACCAATTTATTAATAAATCAACTTATTTACCATTGAATGTGGCTACTAATTAATGTTTTGAGTGCAAATATATGCAATAACAGACATAATTATGGTCATCTTTGTTGCGAGAGTATGTCTAAGGAACGGGGGGCTCCGAGGGAGGTTGAATTTTCGATCGATAAGGAGAGGGAGGTGTGAACAAAAGAAATACCAAAGGGGAGAAGAGAAACATAGAAAAAGATGAGATGAGATGAATGCATAACATCCCGACTCTCAAAGCGATTCTTCGAAGCTCTCTGCATGAAATCATGAAAGAAGATAAGATGAGTTTGGGAAAAAGTAGTAACGAAGAAAACTCTAAAATAAATCAACTTTCTCCTTTTAATCATACACGTGTTCAGACTTTAGGCCTCTTAAGGATGTTGAGTTGATAGAGTGGGGGGTATGAGGTTAAAAGGTCTCATATTTGAACGTTTCTATATATACTTTTTCGATCGAGATTATCATATAGAGTTTGCTTAGTGCAGAGTATCTAGTTACATATGATTTACAAATTATTGCGTCAATCCAGAGGTTTACCTAGTGCACATCTAAAGGATGACGACTGCAAATTCCTCCGTTCCAAAAATAAAAGTATTCAGACTTTAGAGCATTATTTTTAATTAATTGGTTGTAAGAATTTATGATTCTTCCCCAACAATGAGACTATTATGTAATTACGTTAGAGGTGATATAATTATCAAGTTAAAAGAAAAACATCACAACTCATTAAAGATGTTCAATTGATTAATTTAATGTTTTTGTTATGAAATAATAACAATATTTTATTTTCTTCTTTTATACATTAAAGATTATAAAATTATATCACAATTTCAAACTTATTGTTTAGGATAATTTAAGAATATGTTAAGGAATGATATTTAAATTTTAAATAAGGATAATAAAAAAGTTATTAATTAATAATTTAGTCTAATAAATAATTGTGTTTAGGATAATTTAAGAATGTGTTAAATAGTGATATTTAAAATTTAAAGAATTGTATTTAAAAAATATACTAAAAAAGTTATTAATTAATAATTTAGTATAAATAAGTAATTTTATTTAAGATAATTTAAGAATATGTCAAAAAGTGATATTTAAATTTTAAAAAAAGTAAATGAAAATAATTATAAATTAGTAATTTAGTATAAATAAGTAATTTTAATTTTCATTGCATTCAATTTAATAGATGGTGACCAATTAAGACCCAAAGAGGAATTGTGACTATTCTTGTTAAACGACGTCGCGAAACGCATAAGCTGAATGCTGAATGACTGTATTCAATAATCTCTCGTGTCGAGGAGGACAGGGACGAGCAAAGAGGGCCATCGAAGTTCTGGATCGATCGTTTTTATTTTCGTTCTTGATCACGTCAAAAGGAAATGCCGGTGAGAGTTGTTGAAAATTCTGCTCCTTCTCATGTCTCAGGTACTTGTACTTCATTAATACTCCTCGAATTTTCCCATGTTGTAACTGTGCTTGAATCAATGCTGACGTCGGTGCTTGACTTAGATTAGGCTTTCAGAGTTTGAGGTTCATATTTTGTTTTCTTTTTTCAATATTTTAATGCAAGAAAGAATTTTTAGCTTCACCCAATTACCTTTTATAGCAGATTGTATGTAAATGGAAACAATTACGTTATCAGTTAACGGTACCTAACGCACGGGGTTTTCATTGTATAGGAACTAATTCTGGATGCACTTCGCCACCTTTTTGTACCCTTTTGAGCGTTGGGCAGGTGATTGCTTGGAGTTTTTGTTTTAACTTTGTTAGTAAATGAATATTCATGTCGTTTCCTTTTTGTTCTCTTTCAAATACAAGAGGATTTTAATTCTGTTTTTCCAACAATGGTCACTGGAACAACATCAATGAGAAGTTTTGTCTGCTTGACCATGAAAATTTTAAACCTTTCTGTGTCCGATGAGGATTTTCTTATTTGAAATGTGGTTCGCAGTTGGATATTTGCCATTTGCTTAAAGGTGGAGAACTAGTTTGAATGTCATTGAAAGCTGTAGTCTTTTTTCTGTCCGGGAAATTTCTAGAATTGCCTACAACATTGGTTTGGATATCTCTGCTCAGCAAGTTATTTTATTTTAGGCCTTTTCTGGTACCCAAAATGTTTCTAGTTTACATAAGGATGAAGCTTGGAGAGTTAATGTCCGCATTCAAGGATGTGACCTTGATCACGGTTACTTGTGTGGCACTATGGAAGCTCTTAATGTGCCTATGGCAGATACGCCGGTGAGCAGATTCTTTCCTTGAGTATTTGCACCTTCTGCTACTTTTTCTCCGTTCTCTATTATGCAAAAGACAGTAGAATGCATCCACATAGGGAATGTCCTATGGAAGTACAACAAACATTTGAACCGTACATTCTTCATGGAGTTCATTTTTATTATGCTTCGTGACAGTATTTGTTGTTGATCTCACAGTTCTTTCTCTACTTGGGTATTATATATCTTGTGTCCACAGTCATAAGTTTCCTGAAGTAGCCTGTTAGAGTTTGTACAAGTATATGCAGCTAAACATGAATAATGGATGCATTCATCCTGGTAATACTCCTGTACCTCAGCAGTATTAAGATCTTGGGTTAAAATTATGTAACTTGCGCAATAGCACTTTATTGGTTTTGTACTGTCCTATGTATAGCTAGAAAATACTCATAGATCTCTCCTAAGGGGTCTATGATCACTAGAACGTGAGATTGTTGAGAGGATTTGTTTGTGTACATGATCTAGTCACATGTGTTACAAGCATCTAAATTTGCATTGGCATCAGGTAGTAACCTTCTGGGAAGGGGAGATTGTCGATGGCAAGAATTACACTTTCTTCACTGGCAAATGGGAAGCATCGTAAGTTGCTGTACTGTAATCTTGTATGCATTTGGGATGAAAATTTCATCTGTAATCATTATCAGAATTTCTGCAGTCCGGAAGATGATGTAAGACACTGGACCAAGTTTCCATCATTCTCACCCTTTCTGGTAAGAAGTATATCCTATTCTCCATATGCACAATATGAGCTATGACGATTAAGATTGCATTTTCTAGGGCCAAGTGGAGGTTGATGGTGGCAAGTCCTTGGACTTGAGTAACTGCCCATATATATTCATGGTAACCTATTCTACGATTTTTATTATGTTGTTGAATATTGTTACAAACTTGAGTTATCATGATGGAACTTACTGTTTCCATAACTATTCTTCACAGAGATGGAAAGAACAATATTTTGTCAATGTTGGAACTGACTGTGGGTTAACAATTGCTGGATTTTACTACGTATGTTTCTCTTGTACCGATGGCTCGATTAGTGGCTTCTATTATGATCCCAATAGCAGGTGCTTCTCTTTTTGACCGACACCATTCTGGATGCTAGAACTCTTGTTTCTATACAACACAAATGTTGATGAGTGTTTTGACACTGTTTGTGGAAAGTGCTGTAAAACTGTTTTTATTCCATAATAGTTGATATATACTAATCTCAACCTTAATTAACCTGCAGCCCTTTTCAGAAACTTGAACTGAAATCGACAAATGAGGGGAGATCGGGCTGTAGTTTTTCGTCTTACGAGTTGCAGTGAAGAAAGAGAGGTTATTACTCCCACGTATATCAGCCAACTTAACCTGAGACCAACTCCTTGAACTGTATTCTCCAGAATATGCAAAAGCTTGCTGAAGTGTAGGATGTCCAATCTATATATTTAAGTGCTGATTCTCAGAGTATGTTGAAACAATAAAAGGGATTGTTTTTTTGGCTTACTCAGAAGCTGATGAAACTAGCATGAAACCATAGAAAGGCCACATATCTCGCTTCTTGGGTAGGGATGGCATTTCAGACCGTATCCAGCCCGGACTGAAGTTGCTGAATAATGTTGTTTTGAGTTGAGTTTGATCAGGTTTTAAGAGGTGAAAAGAAAATCCCTTCTTGAGCATACCTTCTTTCAATGAGATAAGTATTAGAAACTAGCTAGTGCCTTCTCTAACATCCTATTCAGGGATAAAAGCCGACTTTCAAAACCAAAACCAACTACCTAAGTGATGCAAATTAATGTTACAATGCCAGGGAACCGTTTGGGTATGGTCAGACCAACAAAAAATTTGAGTGTTTTTGAACGTCCAAATTGATCCATGACCTCACTAAACAGGTAAAGCAAATTGGGCAGCCACTGCTATGTTGTTGGAGCCTCATCAATCACTACGCTCCTATCCCCATGATCCCATGATCAGTTAATCATACGACCAATGTGTCGAAACGTGGGCACTAACCCTAGCTTAGCTGGAAGACAAGAGAACTTACGTGATGAGATGGGACCTAGCAGAAAAGAAAAATGAAAATATCAGCAACACAGTCCCACCATTCTCGCTTCTCAACTTGTGGGTTCTTAAACACGAACTAGAACTACCTTGTTGAGTTGCTTGCTCCTTCCCCATATTGAAAGGAAGCACATTTATACTCACCCCTCGTGGGTTCACGCAATTGGTCAAAACATACAATACCTCCATGCAGCATTTACCCTTCTTCATGCAGGACGTGTCCTGTTTTTTATGTCTGCCTCCATCTCTAACCACCCCACATCACCTCTCTATAACTACCCTAAAACAATCTCCTTACGAACTCAAACACTGAGACACTTGATCTAACGATTTTCATGTCAGACCCCCATCAGCACACCTTGCCATTGCGTTATGAATATGAACATCCCTTGTTCTAACCAACCTGCCACATATATTAATTTAGTTCACCATCCCAAGAATTATCAGTTGGTCTATTATAATGGATAGTTTGCTTTGTGATGAGGTGTGGCTCTCGAGTTCTGCGAGTCCCGGTTGCTGTAATGCAAGCCATAGTAGTAATATAGAGAGTTGCAATGGTTCGTTTTACACAACTAAAGAAGACTGCGAGCAAGCTGTTTTTATATTCTTGGAGAAGGAGTTGAATTACATGCCGAAACCGGAATACATTGAGTATCTTGTGTCCAAAGATTTGATCTTTCTTAGGTTTAGAGCTATTCAATGGCTTATTAAGGTTAGTTCTAGTGTTGACTGCTAAGGAGTTTTTGAGTTGATATCATATTTTTCGAATTTGTAAGTCAACATCGCCGATTTCCTCTCATAAAAATCTATATTTTTCAGTCTCGCGCCCGCCTGAATCTCTCCATTGAAACCGTGTTTGTTGCTGCAAATTACCTTGATAGGTTCATCTCTGCGAAACGGTGCCACGTAAGAGAGATTATAGTTTCATTAGTTAGTCTCCCAACTCCTGTTAAATGATTGAAGCATATATAACGAACTGTTGGTGATGATATATAGTATTAATTTTGCAGGAATGGCATTACTGGATGGTAGAACTTCTATCTGCTGCCTGTTTATCTGTTGCTTCCAAGTTGGTGGAGACATCTGCTCCTTCCTTGCATGAAATTCAGGTAATGATCATTCTCAGCAATGAATTTTGAATCTGCAGTACTGCTACTAATAACATGCTGTATTTGGAAGAAGATGGAGGATCTAGATCATTCATTTCAAGCTATCAAGATCCAGCAGATGGAACTGATACTGTCACAAGAGCTCGGATGGCGACTTGGTGCTGTTACAGCTTATTCTTATGTCCAGTCGCTGGTAATGACCATTGGATCATTAGAATCTATCCTTCACAAGGATTTAGTTGCCCAAGTCACCAAGCTTCTTCTTGGAGCCATCCTGGGTATATATCCTTTTCATGTATGATATAAAGTTTTTGTCAGAGATTTGATGGTATTTGCCCATCACATTCTCTTACAATATTTAGATAAGCTCTATGAATTCGTGTATAGTTATTGACTGATAGGATACTGTCAAATTTCAATACCTGAAACAAGACTTTTCAGATTGGCTATGTAGTCCTGTTAAGGTTTCTTGCTGTGCAGATATCAAATTCCTGGAATATCGACCAAGTACAGTTGCAATGTCTGCTCTTTGGTGTAGTCTACAAGAGTTGGTTCCGTCAAACCTCAGTTCCCAACTCGCTTGTGCTATGAACTTATTCGATCAGGACCAGAAGGTGATCTACATTCACGGTTGAGGTTAATGTAGCCTATTATTTCAATGCCTTTTTAACACTAGTATGAACATTGTAGGAAGATATAGTGAAGTGCTATAACACCATGCAAGCTCGATTACTGCTCGATCAAATTGATAACTTGGTCCCTTGTGGCAAGTCCTGCTACGGCCCATCAAGCCCTGTGACGGTTCTGTTGACAGAGAGAAATGAGATTTACGATTGCCATGTTAATCAGTCTCTCTTCAGAGACATTTCAGGAATATCCAAAATCAACTATGAACAGGCCAAGAGGAAAAGGAAGCACCAGGAAAAGGACTGTTGGACCTCAAGAACCAATATGGATTAGCTAAAAATTGTAGCTGACAAATCAGGATGACATGGGTATGGCAGACTAGATTGATTCACTTTCTTGTGTTGATTTAGGGACTTAAATGTGGAATAAGCGACTTACCCAGAAAACTATGGGGCTCGCTCTCAATCTATGGTTGGGGTTGAAAACTTCTAACCAACTGAATTTAAAGCAAGTTTCAGTAAATAAGAAATCTCTACTTTGATGCTGTTGTGTGAGTTACATCAGACTTCCCTGCAATGTGTCAGAAGTTTTGGATTTTCCAACTTTTGTATTTCAATAATTCGAAAGAAAAATTAAACTAAATAGCAAGGTGTTTAATTAGAAAAAAAATACACTCAAGTAAAAGATTTATGGGATAGATATGCTGATGTTTAATTTAATTTATAGTTTAAGAAAATTTTAAAAAAAATTATGAACTTTAAATTTTTTGGAAAAAATCTTTTTACTTTTTAATTCTTGGAAAAAATCTCTTTTGCTATATTTTGGCCATAAAATATATGTAACATAAATATTAGATATAAACTGATTAAATATTACTAATATATTAACCTAATTAAGTTTCTAAGCTTAACTCGAACAAATTAAATTTTATTTAAAATTAATAATTTAAGATAATTATAATAAATTATTAATTTCATTGAAATTTAATTTGTACATTCTGACTATATATATGTGCTTTGTTATTTTATTAATATGGAAGGAAGAATTTTTCTGAAAAAAAAAAGTATTTTTTCAAAAATTAGAGTTTTTTAAAATTTTTAAACTACAAAAAAAATAGATTTTTTATTTATATAAAGGAAATTATTAATTTATAGCTTAATGAACTTAAAATTGATTCATACTAATCAATTTTAGATTAAGTATTGGTTTTTAATGTTTAAACCTAACTGAAAATGTAAAGTATTAGCAGCAAAAGACCAATCCTATCCACAAGATTACGGTGGGCCACTAAGAAGTCTTACTCAGCCAATGCAAAGACAGAGACAAAGACGAACTCAGATAACAAAGTTGGAGACTTTGAGGCAATCAAAATAAACTCAAAAATGGCTTCTGTTTCATCTCTCATGCCCACAAACGCTCTCACTCTTCATCACCATAGCAAAAGGCCCTTGTTTTTCAACACTACAATCACCAGAAAACCACAGTCCTTCAGGGTCCAAGCTGCAAAGCTTCCTGCTGGTGTATGTTATGTTCCTATGTTCGTAATTTACAGAGCCTTTTATATCTGAATCTGATTTTAACCATCGAAGTGTTGGTTTTTTAAACTTTTCAGGTGGAATTACCCAAAACTGAGCCTAAACTAGAAGCCCCTTTTCTGGGATTTACAAGGACTGCAGAGATATGGAATTCCAGGGCTTGTATGATTGGCCTTATTGGAACTTTCATTGTTGAATTGGTATGAAAATTTCCTTTGTATTTGTATATAATATTTTTAATATAATTCTTACTTTTGGTAATGGTGGTATTCTTCAGATAATAAACAAAGGGTTACTTCAAGTAATTGGTGTGGATGTTGGTAAAGGTCTCGATCTTCCTCTCTGAAGAGTTTTGTTGAAGAGTGCTCCACATCGATCATGCACTAGTCTCACAAGTGTATGTATTTGAACAAACAATATGGTTCTAGTTTTCTTCATAAATTCTGATTATATTTGATTTCACTTGTAACGGAAGACAGACAGAGATAGAGAAGAAATAATTATGATTGAAATTTGTTGCAAATTTGTGAAATATCTCATGGATGATATACAATGAAATGATCTTCAATGAAGGATTTATGAAACTTGGACGCCAATATAAGGTTTAAGATGGATACATATACTTCCTAACGTATCTCTACAAGAGTAACAGATTCATATTCAACTGCCTCTGCCCTTGGAGAAGGAAACTAAAGGGCTCTTCCAATTCTAGTGTCAATTACAGGCACTTTCTTGGAGGATTCTGAGAACTTCAATGCCTCACTTAATGACAAGCGGCCATTTCTCCACGTTGCCTCTGCCCATTTCTTCATTTTCTCTCCTTCACCCCTTCTGTTTTCTTGAATACAAAGTACTTCTCCGTAACCTCCTACAAAGCAATCAAAAGAATCAAAAATTACGAACCAGAATATAATGTCTGTGAATCTCTCATTCATCCCTGCTTAGAAAGGATAATACAGCCCCAGATATTTGGAATAGTATAAACATTACACCTCTCTTTCTGTAACCAGTTTAAGTGAAGCCTGAGACGTTATAGAACTTGGTGCTAAGGCTATATCTAGTCTGTGAATTGGCTATACCGAATGTGAAGCACGAGAAGTAACAAATGCTACAAAAGATTTAGCTGATAGATGGTCGTGGCTGTAGGTATGCTCTTATATTCAGAGTGCATGATCCAGCATACAATATCTTGCCTTAAAACATACCTCTAGCAAGGGAAATAATATCACTTCTACTTTCTGTTCCTGTTCTTTCATCACCTATGCAATCACAGAAACAAAATTAGCAGTTGCCTAGTCGAGTATGAGCAGAAATAATCAACAAATGTTTTCCCTGCACCTTCATTATCAAGAGGTGGGGCCTTCAGCAGCTCTATTGCTCTCCTATAGAGTCCCTGTCAAAATGAATTATGAAGTTAATGCAATGCTTTGAACAGACTACAAAGACATATCATGACCTTTTTCCAACTTAGCAGTCATAGGTTCCTTTAAAAGTATTGCTCGAGAACCCAAGTTAGCAAATTCTTTCGACAAAATGTGAAAGAACAATGAGTGGATGGGGCAAAAAATGAGCTTAAATTTTGACATTGTTGGTAAATGACTGATTAGGATCGAGAAGAAAACATCCTGTTCAAAACATTATGAAGCACACATAATAAGGCAAAGCGCAACTAGCAATCCCAATGATGAAGATTGAATAAGAAATTTAGATCATCATCCTATCCTTTTGGTGGTGTGAAGGCCCTAACCTCTTGTATTAAGAGTGAACTTGAACGTTCTTGAATTGCTTTACTCCGAAACATAAGTGCCAAGCAGGTTAAAACAATGCCAACTTTGGGATGACGAGAATCTGCGCATCACCAATCAAATAACAGCTAGCATTTCTTGATATATAGCCCACAGGTAAGAGTCATAGAATATGAAAATTCCCAAATTGCTTAAAACTAAAAAAGCTAAGTCATAGTAGCATACCAAAGAATTGTTCAGCTTTACTCAATCCCCTTGTCAATGTCTCCTCCGCGTCACCGAAGTTCCTGGACAGATGTTAGCTATATATAGTACCTGGAGATCATAAGTTGGAAGGAAGCAGCCAGAGATGGCACAAATAAATCTAAACTCACCCCATTTGTGCTTCCAGTTGTCCCAAGGCACAGTTAGCTGCCAGCAAAACTTCCTGTGTGTTCATATTACAAGCTGCTACGGCAGGTATGTCAGAAAATTCATTTTTCTCAGTCATCCTTTTAATAACCTTCTGATATAAATCCTTTGCTGATTGAAAATTCTGTGTGGCATGCAAGAATTCTCCATATGATAAAGCAGCAGTTCCTATATTGACAAAATTAGTGTAAGACTTCAACTACCACATATATCCAACAAATGAAACAGATGCTCACCAACACAGGCTTTATTTTCCTGAAAACCTTGGAAATATGATTCAGCTGCAAACAGATAGTGGGCATTTAGTGTATACCCAAAAAGGGCAGCAACGTAGAAATGCATAACAAAAAAAAGCAATTATGTTTAACCTGATTCAAGATTTCCAAGCACGAGCTCGACGAGCCCCTTCACTGCTTTACCGCGAGCATTTGCAGCATCAAAGTCTACACCACCGCTTTTGAATTCTTCACTCTCCAAGATTTCCAAGCACTTATTTGCTAGCACTGATGAAATATCATCCTATAGAGGGAGAATTATCCGAAGATAAAGCTTTTTCTAGGCAAAACAGCAAATTCATAATTGTGCAATAGAAGAATGACCTGACTTGAGGGACTTACCCGCCCCAACTCTAAATTGAGCCCAACAAGAGCTTCCATTGCAGCAACTATAAGATTAAAAAGTTCACTTCTAGTCAATATCCTTCTCAATACTGGAACTGAGCAGATAGGAATTCACTGTAAATGCATGAATTATGGACAAAAGACAATTACCGACCTCTAACAAACAAAGAAGAAAGTTTCAAGTCCTGAACTTCGTGCAGTTTTCCCATAGCATCATCATAATTTCCTCTAAAAAGAAATACCAGATTAAGCAACACTAGAGTTTCCAATCCAACTAAAGACGAGATAAATAACAGAAAAGATCAAAACCTTCTAGATAATAAGCTAGACATAGCCAATAAGGCCATTCCCTTGGAATTTTGAGTAACAGTATCTTGGCTCTCACTAGAGTACGACAAAGAACACTGCTCCAAAACCAACATAGCTTGTGCATTTGATTCATCTATCCACACAATTACATTAAAAAAAAAAGTGAACTTTCGAACAAATCCAACACCTTTAATCCAAAAAACAACAAGGGTAGCAGGCAAATCACATAAAAAAGGAACCTGTTTTCTGGGACCGGTCAAGGGACAGTGCGTAGTCAATCATCTGAAGAGCAACTGGGTTTGCAGTTGCGCCATTGATTTCAGAGTGGAACCACCTCGACGGTGGCGGTGACGCAGTCAGTAAGGAAGAATTGAGGGAGGTGGGCCACAACTGGTACCTTCTAGCGACGGTGGTCGCTGCCGTTGATAGCTTTAAGAGAGAGCGAAGCATAGCCCTGCCTTGTAAAATTGCTAGAACCCTGAAAAATGGTTTTAGACTTCTAACTATTTCAGCTTCAGGGAAGAAAAGACTGTGAAATCAACAGAAACAGATGAACGACACGTCGTTTCCAACGCATAGTGCTTCAAGTTCAGATTTTTTGGTATAATTAAAATTCTCAATACTTTAATTTGGAATAGGATAAAAAAATAGTAATACAAGTCTTAATTTAAAAAGTAATACTAAAATATTAATATTTTTTAAAGGTTAACCTAGATCCGAATTGTCGGAGACACCTTTAAACTCTGTGCCCAAACAATCCCGCTCGTGCCTTGTGATAACCAAGGGGTGACTCAGCGCTACTATCAAGTATTTAATACTACTGCATTCACAAACAAAGTTCAAACCCCTGACATTGCTTAAGTAAAGATCAGCCCCTAATCGCTGAATTTCATTGCTCGATGGTTGTTAAATATTAACTTTAAGTTTTTAATAAAAATAACTCAAAGTTTCTTATTATATAATTGTTAAATATTATATTTTTATCATATGTGAATTTTATTATTTAATAAATTAGAATTAAATACTATAAAATAATTTTGAAATGAAATATGTTAAAAAGTATATAGTTATTTTTATATTTTTAATTTATTAAATAATAAAATATAACAATTACTTAATAAAAATATTAGTCTGGCCTAGTTCGTCACATGACCTTACTTTGATCTTATGAAAAGTAAATGCTTCATGGTCTCCACCGTTGAGGGAACTTGTGTTTGGTTCTGTTTCTTTTGTAATAATATAGTATTGGTACAGAGATCAGAAATGGAGAAAGAAGACCCCTTTTAGAAGTAATGGATATATGCCCAATCCCCTGTGTACTGTTGTGAAAGAGTAAAGAGGAGAAGAGAGATTAAAAGAAAAGCCAAAGGCGCACTTTCGCATGTTTCATTAACCGTTTCACTTGTGGCGCCATGTTTGGAAGCCATTGCCTTAGTTGCTCACCACATGTAACCCACGACCCCCTCTCACATAACAAACACACGTATATATATAAGCATCCGAGAGCAGCAGAGTACATCTGCGAAAATGATAAATTCAGGATTCATCTGTTTTCTTCTCTACCTGTTGGTCTCAGTATGCACAGCAAGTATTCATCATTCTTGTCTTAAAAACTCTTTTTTCCTTTTTGGTTTGTTAAGATATGTGTTTATGTGTCCATCAGATTACTGACTTTTGATGTTTGTGGACGTCTGATGGGGTTCTGCAGACGGGGAGCAGCTCATAATAGTGAACAACTGCAATGAAAGTGTATGGCCTGGACTACTTGGAAGTGCTGGGAATCCAACACCAAAAGATGGTGGTTTCCACCTTGGAAGTGGAGAGGAAGTAGTAATTGACGTGCCTCAGAAGTGGTCAGGAAGGATATGGGGTAGGCAGGGATGCAGTTTTGACCAGGACGGAAAAGGCTCGTGTGACACTGGAGATTGTTCCGGTTTACTTTGTTGTCAAGGCACTGGTGGCACACCTCCGGCAACAGTAGTTGAAATGACCCTTGGATCATCCAGTTCACCTCTGCATTACTATGATGTTAGCTTGGTTGACGGATTTAATTTGCCAGTTTCTATGCATCCAGTTGGGGGTGGAATAGGATGCAGCATGGCATCCTGTGAAGTGGATCTGAACGTCTGTTGCCCATCTGCTTTGGAAGTGAAGAAAGATGGGAAAGTTGTGGGATGTAAAAGTGCTTGCTTGGCCATGCAATCTGCTAAGAACTGTTGTACTGGGGAATATGCTAACCCTAGAACCTGCAAGCCTACTCTATTTGCGAATCTTTTCAAGGCCATATGTCCAAAGGCTTATAGTTATGCTTTTGATGATTCTTCCAGTCTTAACAGATGCAGAGCTTCGCGGTACGTGATCACTTTCTGCCCACCTCCTTTTTGAAGTACCAAGTATCCTGGTTCTTCAAGGAAAGTGGAGCAAAGTGGTATAAAATGTCATTTGTTGATATCTCCTTACAAGGAGTTATAGTGTTGCCTCATTGTATCTTTGTAGCTTCTCTCGGTCAAAAAGCTAGTAAATGTCTTAAAGATAGAAGATGAAATGAATTACCCTATTTCATTTGCCTCTGAGTCTCATATACTTCAATAAGGAAATTACCTGCTAAAGTTTCACATGAAGAACTAAGCACATATTGGTAAATTCGAAATGAAGAAAAGATCCCTTGTTATACATACATGCTCGAGATTGAAAATAGTTTAACTGAGAACTCATGTAAATCAGCTCAGTAAAAGATTCAAAACCTGGGATAGTAAATATGATACATCAGCTAAAACCTGACATGTAAAAACTGCCTACTCAAATTACTTTAATGGGATGCATTTTGTTGCTCGGCACTTGATGTATCTTGGACATTTCCAGTCTCTGGTGGAGGACCTGATCCTAACAAAAGAGGAGGAGCTTGCTTCTTCTCTGTGGTGGTATTTGGATTTGCAGCCCATGCCCGAAGAGGGGGTTCGAAAATCCTGCTAGCAACATCAGGTGGTGGTGCATCTTCTCCAGGAAGAACAAGAAGCCCTTTCTCTCGTAGGGAGGATGGCTCATTATAGCAGGCCTTCCATATGGAGTCTACCAACAGTCTCTCCTCTCTAGCTGCCCCCAAATCTTCAGATGACATCATGCTGATACCATTAATCCGTTCTTCAAGTAGTTGCTTCAATTTTGGGTCTTCCTCACTCAATCTGCCAGCGTTCCCTTCTGTGCTATCTTGAGCAAGCTCAAGAAGGCCCCGAAGGGCAGCCTCCCGCACCTCTGCATCATCACTAGACGCAAGATGCAGCATAATGCGTGGGAATCCTAGCTCAGTCACAACACTGCAATCTGACCTATTCTCATGCAGTAGGTAATGGATCAAGTTCAAGGCTTTCCTGCAAAAGAGTTGGCCCATAAGAAAGCATCAAAAGAGGAGCTATATGAAGAGTTTATTATGGTGAAATAGCAGTTTACAATTGAAAAACTGGCATCAATCAGAATTCCCTAAAGTTCAGACTCAAAGCCTTTTCTAAGTGCCTAAATTCACTATAATGCTGATGATTATATATAACCAAATGTTATTACAGTATTACCTTTGGAATCTCACATTCTCAGATCCTAAAGCATCTTTCAAGGCTGCATAACCATTTGCCAGACGAAATGCAGTAACACCTAGCTTGTTGTGTCGGATTAAAGCTGAGATACATGGAAATAATTCTTCATAAATATCATTTTCATAGATATGCATATCAAAAATCCATCATTAGAGATTCAGTAAAATGATACTTACAAGATATTGCACCAAGTGCCTTGGTTCGGACGGTCATATCAGGGTCTGATGTGAAATTACTCAGTAAAGGCTCTAAGCCATTTGCTTCCATAACCAGTTGCTGACACCGAGGATTATTCTGGACAATGGTGGTTACTACCTCAGCAGCCTTTGCTCGAATGTTAGAATGAGAGTTCTTCAGATAACCAAGGAGAGGGACCAAACCACCAATTGAATGAAGATCTGTCATTAATGCATAATTAGCCAGAAAAATTGATTTGATGAAAGAATGAAATAAGCATAATATCAATATATTGTCCATAGCTTAGATTTATGGAAAATATGAAAAAAAAAAAGAGAGGAAAACTTCGCTGCCACACCAACATCGACTGCATCAAGCCATTCTGAAAAGAAAATTGTTTGTGACATGCAGAGAACATAAAGTGCATACCGATCTTGCAATGAACAAGATAGTACAAACAACAAAACTAAATAACAAAAGCTTCAACAAGTTAGAGTTAGTAATGGAGCATAAATTCTCAAAATTTATGGATAGAAACTTACCATTTGCCATGTCAATGGACTCAACATGCTCCTGTAGCTCATCCAACATATCTGCCAATTGCAAAAACGCATAACAAAATTAAGAAACAACGTTAGTAGTAGAGAACAAAAATGCTCTGCTAGGGAACCAAGAAGCCTGGATAGATACCTTCAATGTCTGCAGGAGTAACCCCCTGAGCTTCCAAAACGTGTTCTGGGGCTTGCATGACAAGAGTTATCTCCTTCATGCGCTTAATCACATCAACAGTCTGTGCTTGCATAGCCTCCATAAACCATTTTCGATCCTCCTCGCTAAAATAAAATTAGCAAATCAACTTAAATTAAAATAGTCAAAGCACAAGCACATCAAATCACGATCTTCATCGAAAAACCCAACTTAATTCCAAACTTTTGCTTGCTAGCTTCTCCAATATTTTAGGATTCATGAACACAAGTGAAAAAACCAACCCATCGGTGCATCAAAAAGAGAAACTCGAGGTATTTACCTAAGATTGCGAGTCCGTTGAGTCCCATCAGAATGTGCAAGACTCCATTTGAGCAATCCCTCCCAGTTGGGTCCATCTTTGGCCATAACTACAGCTTCAAGATCACACAACACAACCAAAACAACCCAGAACGATAAACCAATAGAATTCAACAAAATCTTTTATGATAAATAATAAACAATGAAGCTTTTTCGATGAGGATATATATAAAACTAGAAACACAACTCGCGAAATATCGACAGAGTTCGGGATTGTACGAGAATGGGTCTGATCTAAAACTAAAAGAAGGTAGGCAAGCGACCGCCTTAGAAACTTTCTTTCGGTGGCGAGGCTTGTTGGGCCAAAAAACAACCTCTTAACCTGACCCATTCATATGTACTCGAGCTTCCCATTGGGCATACAGGCTTTTCCTTGGGTTAGCTTTCAGACTCATGTATAAGAGGAAATGGTTGGACTTAGGTCCATGAATGTTGGAAGTATTTTGTGTATAATATATTAAATATAAAAATAAAATAATTATAACAATCTGTAATTTTTAAAAAGATTTTTATGAAACATATGATCAGAATACATTAAAAATGAAAATTTTAAATTTCATTAAAAATAGGAATTATGTGCTTAAATTCTCATTTGAGTGGAAAAAAGGGTTATTCACAAATGTATAATTCCATATAAACTATATTTATAAAAAAGAAAGGTACGAGACCCTTATTGAGGAGTAAAAAAAGAGAGATTATGGCAAAATAATTAATGAGATATAAATTATTAAAATAAGAGATTTATATATTTTTATATAGTAAAATGAAAATTTTTGTAATCAAATTTTCAATAACTTTTAATAAAATGACTATTAATAATTATTGGGTTAATTTAAAAAATCTCAATTTGTAGTCAATTTTGAAATTATAGTTTGAGCTTAAAAAATGTTAATTAAATACTCAAACTTTCAATTTTTTATGATTCTAGCTCGACATTGCTATTTATGTTAAAGTTGTTGACGTGACTTACCACGTAAGATAAAAATCTTAAACACTTATATACGTCGTACTTAATTAAGTTTAATTAATCTACGTTATTTTGATATTGAAATTCCTAAAAGAAACTCTCTGCCTAGATCGCTAGAATTGAAAACTCTAAACAAGGTCATTATTGCCTAGAAAGAAAGAGGGCCTAGAATGACAAATTAGAATTTCATTTAGATTGTTAGAAACTATGTTATTGTCATTTCGCACTAGCATGACAAAGTGTCGTCAGAATTGAAAACCCTAAATCAATTCATTACCACACCGAAAAGAAGAAGACCCTAGAGTGACAAATTGATATTTAAAAGTTACATCCTTGTCATTTAGCACTAATATGACAAAATGTCGTTGTTGTCTCGCATCAATACTAAAGAATTTGATTTAAGGATTTCAATTTTAGAATGGTGTATTTTAGTTAAACTTAATTAAATTTGACCTATATAAATGTTAAAGATTTTTACCTTATGTAACAAATTATATTAGTAACATTAATAAAAATACCAATGTCGGGTTAAAATCAAAAAATTAAATATTTAATTACTAATTTCTTAATTTCGGCTATATTAAAAAGGTCGGTTTCTCTTTTTGTATATGTGCAAAACGTGGTTTTGTCTGCTATTAGGTGCTTTGCTTGACCGTCAAAGTGGTTTTGAGTGGTATCAGGTGCTTTGCTTGACTGTCAAACAAATGCAAGCCCACGTTTTATCGGATCTATGAGACTTACATGATAAACAATAATTTATATATATAACGCGAAGTCCAAAAAGTCTAATAGTAAACAATTTTTCCTTTGCATCATTAAGAGACTGTTTATAATAAAACCTCTTATTTTTAATTTAATTTAAAAGAGATTATAGTAGCAATCGGGGATCAGTTCTTCTGTTATCGAATTTCGACTTTCCTGGTGCCCAAAATCTCTCAAACAACTAATTATTGTAATGAATGACTAAGGCTTGATTTGGTGGAGTGGTGACGATTAATAACTTGTTGAAATGATAAGTATTTATATTATTTGGAATTGTTATTTTGGTAACTGCTGAAACGTGAAAATAGGTGATTGGCAAGTGCGATTGCTGAAAAAAGGTAAAATAACTAAACTATTAATTGTTGTATAAATAATTAAAAATATATTATTAATATATAAATTAAAAATTAAAAATAATAAAATATTAAATTAAAATAAAATATATAAATAAATATTTTAAAAAATACATTATTAGTCGTACAAATTCAAGTTATAAATATTAAATTATTAAATTAAAATAAGAAAATATAAATAAAATATTTCACCTTACTTAAATATTATTGACAA
>JAOSBN010000005.1:46554254-46573441 GCA_027563595.1 Erythroxylum suave | reverse complement strand
ATTATCATGTAAATATCAACAACTGTACTTCTTACTACCCATTTCCTTTTCATTGAATATGGCCATCTACCCATTGAATGAGCATAATAATTTGTGGACCAGCCAACTTACTGTTGGTCCAAGTGTTTAAGAACTCTTTAAGTACCTTCAAATACTAAAGGTCTTTGAGTTTAAATCATCATAACGACTTCTCAAATATTTTCAAGTGTTAGAAGTTTGGTTTGCATTATGTAAAAGTCTCAATGATTACTTGAGTCGAGCTTGTCGTTTAACTTTGAATGGCTTTTAACGCACTCAAAAATTAGTGGACCAGAGGACTGGGAACATAAAGACAAAGGCATGGCTTCAAATATGTTGAAGATCCGCCTAAATGCACAAAAACGATTGACTATGATAACTCAGATGTGGGGCTAAAATGAACCAATTTAGCAGTTTTCCAAAACAAAGGTGTAAATACAGACCAAAACGCTGCTCTGAAACTAGTTTCATTATGGTCTTCATCTACTCATAAAAATAGACGAGAAGACAAGAGCATCCATATGGCTACTTGAGGCTCCTTACCCATCCTTCATCCCATAATGTATTCACACGCATATACAGACTACAACTTGCCCCTCAACTAGAAATCATATCGTAAAATATTGGAAGTTGGTCACAGAAATCAAGAAGCTATGCGCTTAAACAGCTGCTTTGAAGCTTACTCCTTCCAGTATCAGGCAGAGCACCGTTTCATATTCTGTCTCATGCTGCACACAAATGATCCTTGAAAGTAACAGCCAAGTGAACTGCTAGTGGTTAATATTTGGTAACAGAATCTATCAATCTGAAGGCAACTTCTAGGGAAAGAAGATTTAGCCTTTTTTTTTGTCATATAACAAACCTAGTATGGGCAGCATTGATCTTAGCCTATGTACTTAAATGGACCCAGCCACCCACGATCCCGTGTCTTTAAACAATTCAGCATTGCATGTGCCATCACTGGACTATTCCTTGCTTTTACACTGACATCGGTTTCCATTATATCGTCCAGAAAATTGGCAATAGTCTAGTACCAAAGCACGTGCATGTTCAACTTCTTTATCTTCCTTCTTCTGGGAGATGGTTGCTTCACCACATGAGCATATAATGCAGTAAATGCAGTGAAAGGTCTCCTTAAATTCATTACAGATTAACAGGGAACAGCAAACAATGTCACTCTGCGACCGATTAGATTCATCATTAATTGCCAAAGATTCGATCTTTTATCAAACAACAGGACAGATACTTTTGGTTTACTTGTTTCATGGTATTTAGCAACCATTCTAAAACGAATCCTAAGATTTGCTTTAGAAAAACAGCTATATTCATTACGATATTACCTGACGTAGTTGCCATTTAGGATTCGTTTTAGAAAAACAGCTATATTCATTACGATATTACCTGACGTAGTTGCCATTTACTTCTGCCATATAACCAACCCAACCTTAATATCTGATCTACCCGACAAGTAATCAACAAAGACAAGCAAGTTCGAACCTTTCCAATCGTCAAAGATATGACATGGTACAACTTCTTCAATCTTTCCTCTTGATCTCTCTTCAGCTAAAATCCATTCTGCAGGTACTTCCTTTACTCTTTTCTCTTCATCTGTCTTCAGCTAAAATCCACTCCACACCTGCAGATACATTCCACCGAAAGTTTTTTTAAACAGACTCAGGTTTGCTTGTTTCTCTTGTTTCTCAGATTCCTAAGCCTGTCTCCAAAACCCACAACATAACACTATCCCATTTCTGCTTAAAACAATCTGAACTAGATTGCCACATTCACTTCACCAAAGAGTAAAGATCTCTTCCGCTGGTCTACACACAACGAACTGTCTCTTCCACTCCACCAATGAACAGCATGACTAGTGTTTCTACTGACATTCTCTGCAATTTCTGCACGTTCCCATTTCTAAAGTTTCAATCTTTTGCTATTTTGTACTCTATAGTAATAATTCTGGTTTCAGACTCCAGATTCTGCTCCTCTTTACCAGAAGCTCTCGTTTTGCCAATGAAAACTCAAGTTGTTGGATCCGGGTCGCTGCCACGATCAGCAAGCAAGCTTCCGTTCCATCACAACGTAACACTCACCGTCTCTCTCACCGTTGGTACACCGCCGCAAAACGTCTCCATGGTTCTCGACACCGGAAGCGAACTCTCGTGGCTTCGTTGCAACAAAACCCAGAATTATCCATCCGCATTCAACCCGAACCGCTCGACCACTTATGGACCCGTGCCTTGTTCTTCGCCCACCTGCATGAACAGAACCCGGGACTTCACCATACCCGCTTCGTGCGACTCTAACAACCTCTGCCATGCGACTCTCTCCTACGCCGACTCTTCGTCGTCTGAAGGAAACTTAGCGTCCGACACGTTCCGGTTCGGAAACTCCGACGTCTCGACGACGGTTTTCGGCTGCATGGACTCTTTATTCAGTTCAAACTCCGACGAGGACTCGAGAACCACCGGGTTAATGGGTATGAACCGCGGATCTTTGTCTTTCGTTTCACAGATGGGTTTCCAGAAATTCTCGTATTGCATTTCGGGTTCAAACTTTTCGGGTCTATTACTTCTCGGGGAATCCAATTTTACCGGAATGCTGCCGTTAAATTACACTCCGTTAGTCCAAATCTCAACTCCGTTACCTTACTTTGACCGGATTGCATACACGGTTCAGCTTGAAGGAATTAAAGTGTCCGGTAAGTTGTTGCCAATACCCAAGTCCGTTTTTGAACCGGACCATACTGGGGCTGGTCAGACCATGGTCGACTCGGGAACTCAATTCACGTTCCTTCTCGGTCCGGCTTACTCGGTCCTAAGAGCCGAGTTTTTGAACCAAACCAGCGGGGTTTTGAGGGTTTTAGAGGATGAGAATTTTGTGTTTCAAGGAGCTATGGACCTGTGTTTCCTGGTCCCACTGAGTCAACCGGTCGTGACTAGGGTACCGACGGTGAGTTTGGTGTTTCAAGGGGCGGAGATGACGGTGTCGGGTGAGAGGGTGTTGTACAGGGTTCCGCGTGAAGTCAGGGGTAGTGATTCGGTGCATTGCTTATCATTTGGGAACTCTGACTTGTTAGGTGTGGAGGCCTACGTGATTGGACATCACCATCAACAGAACGTGTGGATGGAATTTGATCTGCAGAGATCAAGGATTGGATTGGCTGAGGTACGGTGTGATTTGGAGGGTCACAGATTTGGTGTGGGCGTCTAGCATGGGTCCCACTCCACGAGATCTATCAAAGACAGAGCACGTGTGACTTGTGCACTGATAGTTTGGTCGGTAGGGTAGCAATAATCATGTACTTCTATTAGGTGGTCCTCTAAATAGGTGGAACGCTAACTGTTCCGGTCCACACTAAAACCCCTGGTCAAGGATGTACCGAATCTCTTAGATAGCTATGATATCTATTAAAATATATACTATGGGAGATGATTTTCCTTCCACTTTGTAAATTAGATATTTTATTTACTACTTAATTCTGCTCTATAATTGTTTTTTTGCTTCGATGTTAATTCTCAAAATAATATTTTTGAAACTTAATTGACTTGTTATTTTTCATTAATATGATATTTAAAATATGATTAACCTATATATATATAATTGATCTCTGTTATCGAACCTATCTAATCTCTACATGTCAACGTTGATGTTATTCTAAAACTACATATTATATGCATAAAGATCTTACATAGAATGAGAATCTAATGACTCCTTGATCTCTAATGCAAGTATCATTTTATAAGTTGGCACTTACCTTTTGTGTCAAAAGGCATTAAATGGTATGGCCCCATATTGCCCGTTACATGATTTATGAAGATGGTCTATTTAAACCCAACTTTATTTCTTTTACAAAAACATGTAAGGATGCAAAAATTCAAAAATAGATATTGGAATCGTTGTAATTGGATTGATCGGCTATAATAGCTTAGAGCAATGCTAAAAAGGTAAATAAAAGAGCACCTCAAAAGAATAAAAGAGAAGAAATCAACTAAGTTGTTTTTTTTTTTTTGGGTTAAATATGATAGGACTCCTTATATTTTGACATTTTTTGTTTTAATTATCATATTTTAGAAACTAACATTTATCCTTAAGATGTTATTTAGCTACTACACAATTCGCTCACTCCATCATATTTTATTTTTCCATCTATTTTTCAAAGTGATGGAAGTATTGACATTCTTAATTTTTGGTACAACATTGTTTTAAAGTTAAAAAAGAGAAACTAACGAAATATGATAAAAATAATTGTGTGATAGTTAAAAAACATCATAGGAGGTAAGTAATAATTTTTAAAACATAAGAATTTGTTGTATGACTCTTATGCTCAGGTGTGCAACCTTGTGTTGGTGATTGTTCCAAAACTTGGAACATTTGCTTATCAGTTACCAAAACGTTCATCCCTTTATTATTATTAACGTTCCTAACGCTCTACATTTTATTATAAATAATGTTCGTGACGTTATTACCTCCATTATAATGCAATATTCATCATAATACATTAATGTATTTTAATGTCTTTATTACCAGTTAACATATTAAGCTCTCCTCTCCTTTTATATATACGATACACTCGTTTGTTCTTCTGGTTTTTCTTCTCATCTCTAGCTGTCCTGCTTTTCATTTTCTCCATATACAACATCTTACACATTTCATATGTTTTTCTTGCTTCTCACATATTGCTCCATACGACATACATTTTTTGCTATATGATTTATCTTTTCTTCAGTTGTGAAGACAATTCCTACCCTACCTTTTGGAGTGCGCTGAAGTTGGTGGAGGAGGTGTTAACTCTAGAGTTGGATCTCGTTGTCCTACTGCATTGTATAAGGAATTTTCGACTTAGGGCAGTGATTTTTCACAACGCCTTACATTTAGATAAGTCATTCCAATTTAATTATTTATGTTATTTTCGCTAACAATCTAAGTCTAAAACATTCGTTGCGTTACTACTATTGTCAAAAATTGTGTTGTTCTACTTGCTATTTACGGGGATGTTTTCTATTCTTGCTATTTTTTTCAAAGTTGCTACTGTTGGTTGGAAATTATTACGTTCTTGTTGCTGCGTTAGTCGAAATATTGATTGCTTTTGTTATTGTTCTCTTCGTATTTTTGGATTATTTCACTGTTCACTTCATTTCCTAAATTTGATTGGTTCGAGTGCTTAAACTAGCTGTAGTCAGAGGGTATTTCATTAGATATCTTTCAAGATACTGATGCCATTGATGCTACTGTTACTAACTGTTGATATTGGATATGGTGGTGTTATCATAAGCTGATGCTAAAGATTTCTTTCTGTTGATTTATATCTCATAAAAACTATAGTTAGATTGCTTAATTTGTTTTTAGGCATATACCTTAGTCATATTTGTCAAGTTCTCATACAGGATATAGGTTATTGAGTTGAATTTACTCAGCTTAATGGTAGACGTATGATGCATATCCATTGACGGGTATGTGAATTATTCCTCAAACTAAATCTACTAATGAAACTTGATTGTATGTATAATTCAATACATGACATTGATTGTATGGATAATTCAATATATGACATTACAAAAGGATTTGCTATACATGATATGAATTTTGTGAATTCCACATTGAACATACCGAAGTTCAGCCCGTAATTGCTTTTATACATCCAATATGACCTGCAAAATTTAATTTAGTTGTTTAATAGTTAAGACATGCAAAAATGTTGTCAATCTAATTTGACTCATTAAGAAACTTTAGTTCAGCCAAGCTTTTGAAGAATGTCGTCAATTCATGGAAACTTTAATGTAATTATGTTTTCATATCATAATCATCCACTTATGCGTAGTTTTTTAATCTGCTACATCTTTCTGCAAGCCTAAATTCTGTTGTAAAATTTAGATAAAGCCATAAATTACGACATTATCCATGTCATTGATGAATGATAAATTCTGCTAAAATTTAATAGACTGATGCTACAAGATTAACTTGACATTCTGCAAGTCCTTTACTTTTTGCGTTGCTCATCTTTTGATCCATTCCTAGTAATGAATGATTTTCGTGATGATATATCCATCCGTTAAACTTGTCACGTGTTGCGAAAAATTAATTGTGTGAAATTCTTAAGTTGTTACATAATTGCCTAAGATCACTAATGAAACAAAAAACTGAGGTTAAAAACAATTGGAAAGGAAAATTAAGAGATTTAAGAGATTAAGGTCTGATCGAGGTGGTGAGTATAATATTGATTTCTTTGTTGATTATTATGGAAAAAGTTGGTATAATTCATGAGCTTTTAGCCCTCTATACACCTGAACAAAACGGAATAGTTGAGAGGAAAAATTGAACGCTTAAGGAAATAACGAATGCAATGTTGATTTCCTCATGATTACCTAATTTTATATAAGAGGAAGCTATTTTTTTAGCTTGTTATGTTCTAAATAGAGTCCCTCATAAGAAACTAGATCAAACTGCTTATGAAATTTGGAAAGGTTATCCACCTAACTTGCACTTTTTGAAAGTATGGGAGTGTCTTGCTAAGGTTGCTCTACCTAAACATAAGAGGAAGAAAATTGGGCCTAAGATCATTGATTAATGGTTAAGGAAGATGGATCTAGCACCTATGGACTAATTATGGAGTCAAGAGATGTGGTTTTCTTTGAGGATTTATTTCCTATGAAGCTGAATGTGCAAGGTCCTAAAGAATCTTTCATTAGTTCTTCCACAAATAACGACATAGAGTAAGAGCAAATTGTTGCACTAAGGAGAAGTAAAAGAGCTAGAATACCCACCAGTTTTGATTCTAACTTTATTACACCCTTTGTAGTAAAAAAAAAAAAACTAAGGAGATAGATGACAGTTTTGTGGTGATTTATATTATTGAGGAAGATCCCAAAACTTATGAGGAAGAAATGAGATCCGTACACGCTATCTTTTGAAAGGAAGCCATAGATAGTGAGTTAGAGTCAATCATGTCTAATAAAACTTGGGCTTTAGTTGATATACCTCGAGGATGTAAGCCTTTAGAGTGTAAATGCATTTTGAAAAGAAATTAAGACCTGAAGGAACCATTGAGAGGTTCAAGGCAAAACTTGTGATTAAAGGCTTTAAACAAAAGGAAAGATTGGATTTTTTTTATATACTTACTCTCCTATTACTAAATTGCATCTATAAGAATTTTGTTTGTTATTACCTCGATGTTTAAGCTTTATATGATCTAAATGAGGAAATTTATATGGTCCAGCCCGAGGGTTTTAGAGCGGCTAGTCAGGAGCAAAAAGTGTGTAAGTTGGTTAAATCTTTGTATGGACTTAAACAAGCTCCCAAACAGTAGCATGAGAGATTTAAAAGTGAGATTTTCAAATATGGTTTCACCTCTTGTGATACTGATTCTTGCATTTATGTGAAATCTTATGCCAATTGTTATGTGATCATAACTCTTAATGTGGATGATATGCGTTTTTTTGTACTAGTTTATCTATCATTGAACTACCAAGAGTTTGCTAAAGTCTTCCTTTGATATGAAAGATCTTAGACCTATGGACTTTAATTTGGATCTTAAAGTTAGGTCTAACTCTGGTTTTAGATTGAATCAAACTCATTATGTTTTGAAAATTTTGAGGAAGTTTGGTTATTATGATGTTGAACCAATCAAGACTCCTTATGATGCTAATGTTGCTTTAAAAAAAATCTTGGTGATAGTGTAAACCAAATTGAGTATGCTAAAATTCTTGGTAGTGTGATGTTCTTGGTGAATTATTCTCGTGCTGGTATTGCATACTATGTGAGGAAACTTAGTAGGTATACTTATAATCCTAGTTAAGACCATTGCAATGCATTGATTCATTTGTTGAGATAGTCATAGATCAAAATTGGTATCTAGCAATGCATCATGACCACCAAAATATTTAGGAATGTCAAAGTAGTTTTGATTAACCTTTCCGAGCATTATTTTTCGTATAATTTAATCCTTTCATCATACAATGTTCCAATTAGACGTAGAGCATAGAATTAATGTTTACTCTATTTTGAGTCCAATCATATTAGTTCTCTACCATTATCTATTGATTCAATTAATAATATTTGTAAACTTTTTACTAAATGTCATTCCAACTTGACCAAGGATTTCCCGAATGAATACTAATCGAGAACAACGAAACATTCTCCCTAATTACTTTAATGAATACTAATCGAGAATAACGAAACATTCTCCCTAATTACTTTAGGGTAATGAATCCTATCTTGGTCATACAACTATCTCCATATAATTCATGCTACATCCAATGACTACCATTTGACCGACCTATGATTAAATAGGTCATAAATAGGATCAAAACATAGCAATCCCTATACAAGATAACTTTAGTCACCTCAAGTCAAATAATCACTTGTACAATCATCACAATGAGAATTCCAGTTCCAAATAGGTTTCTCTTATCAGGTCTGTTCAATGAATTTGTTCTCTAACAAGCACTCACACATTTGTTTAAATATCTCTATACTTTAGCCTATAAGATTGACTACTTCGTTCATAAGGAAAAACAAAATATGTGCTAGTATTTTTACGTTCAATTAATGTCCAATCTTAATAGAACAATAACTAGGAACATTTAGAAATAATACATAAATGCGATATGAATCTCATAATTATAATCTCATTATAATTTCATTTGTAATGTTCAATTATCCCATGGACTTTATCATATACATCTAAATATATACAAGATAAAGAATGCCTTTAAATATTTTGTCACTAAACTACATCCCAAGCGATTGGCTGTAGGGCATAAACCAACAATCTTCCACTTGCACTAAGCCAATTGTTTAATTATCTCATACCATATCACCATATGACGATTATTTTACTACGGGAACAGCGACTTAATGAGAGAATTCTACAAGATTCTCTATAAAGAACACTTGCTTAAATCTTACAACTCCCATCTTAATTATCATCATAATTAAGAAAATTTTCCTAAACACGTTCTTGGATCCTTGATGAGACATTAGCTCCTTATGCATGCCCAATGACTCTAATGTTCTATACTACATTACTGTCTTAAACAATGCAAGGAACTATATTAAGTTCACTAAAGAACTTACTGATTCGATTAATCATTTCCACTAAATGAAAATGTATTATGACTTAATTAACAACCAATTACTACATTGGAACCTCTCCAATCCTAAATGATATTGGTCTAAGTAAATAACCTTAATTAGGATTTACTTCTAAAATTATATCCTTATCATCTTGAACTCAAATATCAACTCATACATAGAATAATAGATATCTTTAATACTTTATAAGTATCTGATATCTGAAATATTAAATATCTTTAGTACATTATTTAATGTACTTGCACTTAAACTAAGTTAACAACTTCCAATCTATCTCTATAGATCTAATTCCCCGAATTAAGTTGTTACCTTTTCATATCCAATAAAAGTTATTCTTAGATAATTATATTTTTAACAGTTAAAAGTTAGAATTGTTGTTCTCTGTGAGTAGTATATCTCCACATACTACTATACTCCTACTAACCTTCATGTAGACATGATAAATTCATAATTATCTCCAAACAAACTCTTCGAATTCATTATGACAGTTAATCTTTCAATGTCTCGTAGCCTTTCAACTATACATCAAATGTATCATTAAAGACATTAGTTCCAATTAGATGTATTGTCATGAGATTTGAACTTTTCAAATTTCATCTTACTCCTACTACTTCTCTTGAGGACCATTCTCCTTTAAGTATACATTGAAACAAACAATTTGTATAAGTATACGTTGAAACAAACAATTTGTATAACATGTTTGTAAGATTATATTCAACTTTTGGATATCTCATAACCTTTTATTACCCATTTTAGTTCTAAACTTAATGGATAATATATGCTTCAAGTAAGCTTTACATCCCTAAATCATTAACTTTAATTCTTTCAAAGACTTAGTATTTCATATCTAATATGACATCTTACTAATTGTTTCAATTAGAACTATAGAAGGTAAGTCATTATACTGGCATTGCTATAAAAGAAATACTATTGCATCATACAATATCTCATATTGTATTTTACTCTCTACATAAATCCATACTCTTATGAATTTAGATGTAAAGGTATTCACTAAAAAATCACATTCCCTATATATAACAAAAAATTTAAAACTCACCACAACTATCTCATCGAAGTACTTCAACATTCTCAATTCTTAATTTCTACTTAGATTTAAACAGTTTGAACTTTCAAAATTTTAAATCATTATTTCATTTAATGCATAAGACTATATCACATAAAGTCATTAGTAATTTAATGAAATATAAGTATCATCCTTTTATGAATTGTTTTTCCATCTAATACATCACATGCATAAATTTAATAATTCAATACCATCATTATACTTTCACCAAAGGTTGATTTAGTTATTCTTCAACTTGACAAGATTCACAAGTTTCATATGATTCATTATCAAAAGGGTACATATATCCTTATATGTAACTTTATGATTCTCGTTATGTTAGTTTAACCAAAATGGCGTAAAAGGATAGTCTCGGTTATTCAAGTTTTATTCTTTCCATTTATGTTAAGCATAAATCTTCTTTGATCCATCATATACAAACTATTTGCATAAACTTGGATCAACTACTTTTACTTAACAATCTATTTCTTATCATGCTTTAAACATTACAATAACGTTGAATCGAAATTCAATATCAAATATACGTAAGCATGAACTAGAAATTCATATGATTTGTAACATCCCATTATCGCATGATCAGGGTTAGGACCTTAGAATTCTATTCACGAGAGTTTAGTGAGAATTTAGGAGTACATTTCATGCATCATATGGCATACTCATACACGTGAATAATGTTGACCCTCATTAAAATCATTGTACATGCATTCATTAAAAATTTCCAAGTATAAATGATTTTTAATGTGATTATGATGTGCATAGTGAATATTTTGCCTTAAAAATTGATTTGGTGAGTTAAATTATTGATTTAGAATTTTTGGTAAAATTTGAGAATTTTATGAGATTTTGGGTATTAATGGACTAGGTAAAATGCCAAGTGGCAAGACAATTGATAAATGGTAGTAAAATTAATTGTCAAATGGCAATGGAAATTTTTGATAAATGGCATTATGATTTATTGACAAGTGATATAGAAAATTGGGTGACAAGTGACATAAAAATTAAGTAACAATGGACTGATTATTTAGAATTATGTGGTAGCTTAAGTTGATACTAATAACAAAATGAATTACGTGGTAAGTGTCATGACACTTACTAAGTATTTTTACCTTACTAATTGATCACCCACGACACTCTCAAATTGTCTACCATCTTTCATTTTCTACAAACTCATCTTCTTCATTTTCATCTTTCCATTTCACGAAACTCACAAATCACTCTTCATGTTGATTTCTTTTTCAAAATCCTCCACTATTACTTTAAGATCCTTGTCATTTCTTCTTGTTACTAAAAGAGCTAGCCTTATTCCTCCTTAAAGGGTGATGATTGTGTGATGCTTGGGAGCTATATTTACATGATTTGAAGAGGTTTTAGGGCTAAAACAATTAAGTGGATTAATGATCTTTATGGTTATGCTAGATAGAAATATTATGATGATAGATTAGAGATAGCATGATTGTGATAGTAATGGTTGAAGACTGATGGTACGTGAATGAAGAAATAAGTAAATCAAGGTCATATTTCCATTTATATGATGAGTAATAAATTATGAGTTGTATTAAAGATGATTTTGAGAGGGATTGATAATGTAACTTGATGAATGAGTGATGAGCATTGAAGAATGAATATGTGTGTGTTTATATTTTGTTTTTAGGAGTATGAAAACCATAAGTTATATAAGTTGAGAATTAAAGGTATAATGAAGGTGAAATTTTTGCTTAAGAAATATGTTTGTGTGATGTGTTGAAATGAGGGGAATTAAAAGGACAAATTATAAGAGAAATGAAATGAAGTGGAACATGCACCTGTATGTTAGCAATATATTGATCTGTAGTTATCCAAATCAGATAGATTTTGATTTAGAAAAAACTAGAGATATATGGCTACAATTTTCATGAGGAATTGAATTTGAATTCTATCCTTACGGATCTTGAAATTTAGCTTGAAATTGAGTTCTGACATAGGCTGCAGCACTACCCTTAACAAAAATCATGTCCTAATTTTATTGAATAAACTATATTGATGTAGGCCAAATCAGACAAAGTTGTCTTCATCAAAGTTGTGTCTTTTTCTCTTATTTTTCTATTGTTATAAAGTTTGTAATTTTTTGATATCAAAAGTGAGAGATATGAGTTTTACAAGTTGGAGTGCACTAATTCTTCAATCATGCACTAGCCAAAATTTCGAACGTGCACAGTCTGTGATATTTTGAACGTAACTCATGGAATCATGAACCAAATTGAATGATTTGTATTTCTTTGGAAACATAAGATATATGAGAACATTTGTTTAGAAGAATTTAAATGACCATGCAAAGTAGACTCAAAATTTTGTCTTAAAAAACTGGAAAAACAAAATTGAAGAAAGTGGATGGTGAACTTTCGGTTCACTCATCCCTTGATTGTGGGAATGGTTAAACATAAAAATTGCATCTTTTAGGTATGATTTGGAATAATAAATGGTTAGGTACTTTTCTATGATGCTTTTAGGCTTGAATGAAGCTTGAATTGACCCTAGAATGATGCTTGAATAAGTAAATAAATAAGTGATATGTTTAGGATGATGATTGAGGATATAAATTTAAGAATGAATTGTAATACATTAGGTGTTCAAATCTAGAAAATTGGTGATGATATAAGAATGAAAGGGGTCCGATGATGGCTAAAGTGATTCAAGACGATGAATGTTGCGTATTAAGTAAAGATGAATGATAAAATGGATGTTTTATGATCTTTAATGCTTGAATAACCTTAATGAATGATAGAATGATGAACTTAAAATAATCTTGTAGAATTGAGGTATAAACCTAAGTTCAATTTAGACATATGTGAGTAATGAAATGTGAATGATCTTGAGATGTGAATTTAGGAAATATATCCCGGATTGTCATTGAGCATGCATTGTACATAACACATATACATATGTTCACAAATGAGTACTTATATGATTGTGCAAAGTTGTAATGTGGTAAATTTGTATGTTTGCATGATATAGAGGAGCGATTAGAGCGATTGCATCCAGACATTGCCAGGACCTCGAGGTAATATGCTATCTGGAGCAAAATTGTAAGTAACCTAAGACGGTCTCACATTGAATTATTGTTTGTTTACATTCTGTATTGAATTATTTTGTGAATGTAATTGTGCTGATTCCAGACAATTGATTATTTGAGGAGTTCTATATTCGAGACTGTATTGGAAATTAATGCTACTAAAATGTGAGTATGATTGACTACTTGTTCTTAGTTTCAATGTTGAATGTTGGACTAAAAGTTTGATGACAAATGTGAATAAGAAAGAATGTGAATGTGACCGAATGAGTATAATCATTGAAAATGCATGATGCATTTTATTATATGAAAGCATGAAACATAAAGGCAGTTGTGACAGTAGCCGCTAGTGAAAAGAGCTCAAAGCTCAGACTGTGGTAAGAGCTAAAGACTCACCAAGTAAAATGAGCCATATATCCCTAACAAATAAGGAACAGTATTAATGAACTCAATATCCACAATGAATACGGGACAGTGAAAAAGACACTCGGTCACAACATTAAAATAAACAATTATGAGTCTCATGAATATTGCATACACACATAAATTATATGATTTAAATGATTGCAATTGAAATATGGAATTGAATTGAATGAAAAATGTGAACATATTTGTACAAAGTATGTTATGATGATACATGAGACATTAAATGTTGTGAATTATGTGTTTGTATGTATTGAAGTGATATGAGTGAACTATCGAGGATGGTTACTCAACTGAATTTGCAAAACTCGTCAGAATTGCAACGTTGACTTTTCAGATATGAGAGTTACGACATAGCTTCTAAAACCACTTAGAAGAGATCTAGCACATCTTTTGGATAGAGGACATGACTCAAAGGCCGGTCAGATAGGATTGAAAGATTTTCTTAATCTTTTTGTTAATTCCTCATGTATGTAGCATACTTTGTAGACAGAGATATGAACTCTGATAGGCTGTCATTGTATAAACGCGAAAGCTGGATGTAATACTACATTGTAAATCATGTTTTATGAAATGAAATGAGGAATTTTTGGGTTTCAGAAATTGTGATATTTATGTTTTAATTTATGATGACATGCGATATGTGAAAGTGATAAAGTTAGCATGCCATTTCTTTCGGGCACGTGTGCAAACGTCTAACAGGGGTATATGTACACGTCGGATGGGAGTGGGGTGTTACATGGCCTCTATCATATCACATATAGGAAAGAAAAATAATAATGCGATCATTTTCTTGTAATGATAACTATTATCATTCTATAGCAAAGAATTTAATTGTCGTTTATAATTATGATTTTAGTAGGCTAAATTAAGTGGAATAATTTCAACAAGGTATTTTTCCTTTTAACTCTACTTCATGCAACCCTTTTTCATTTTGCTATCATAGTGATGACATACCTCTTACATATTGTCACCAAAGTTTATGAGACATTAGTCAACTCAAAATATCAATACATTTTGTCATCTATATGATTTTGATATATCTCTAGAATTTTGTCACCGAATCCTCAACAGGGATTATAACATAATAACATAATGGACATACAATTTGCTATCTAACTTTTGAGAACTCTTCTCAAACATATACTATGTCCAAGAACTTGGGTTCACTAACTTAGCATCTTACTAAATAAGGTAAGTTTCACTCATAACAAAAATAAATGTAAGAAAGCCAATAATCAATTATATGTCATGACTACCAAATAAGATTAGGACTTTAACTATGTATTTGGCTACTTCCAAAATTTTATTCGAAAAAATAGCCCTTGCGACTACCCAAAAAGATTACTCTAATCTTTCTAGTGGGCTAAGATCTCATTCAAATATAGTTGATCGTGAGTTTGTTTAACAAACCAACTAAACTTAAATTAGGTAGATAACAACTTTATTAATCACATCTCATATGACTCCTAGATCCGTTAGATGACAACTATTGTCAAAATATATCGTATATGTTATTCCTAACCCTGCCTTTAAATTCATGTGATCATGAGTTTGCTCATCCAAATTACAGAAATTTAGTTAATTAGAACCCACTATTATAAGATTAAACATGTTTGGGACAAAGCGACCTTGAGTTTGCTCAACAAGCTTACAATAAACGGAACTCTGGTTTATTCTTATAACAATGGAAGGCAACAGTTACGTTCTCAACATGTACTTAATATTGTAATAGGGGATTTTAATTTCGTTCGTCTCATCAAATACAAAATTGCATATAAAATATCATACGTATAAAACATAAAATTTAAAACGCATTCAATATATATATCAACCATATAAATAAAATATGCAATTTATGCACTTATAATCAAATTATATGTATAAAACATCAAGTTTCGTTTGATTCTAGTTATTGATCTTCATAATCTAAAATAATAGTCTAACTCTTTGGAAAAATCAAATTAGATTAAACTTATTGATTCCTTAAAATTAAGAAATTTGTTTTCTTAACTAATTAAGAAAGATGTTTCTTAATTAAATTTATTCATTTCAATTTGATTGAAATAAAATAAATTTATGATTTTATTTTTTAGAGAATTATTATTCAATTCATTTAGAAATTGTTTCTTTATTTATCAATTATAAGTTTCTTGATACAATTGTTAGGAAACTGGGTCGGGATCCAATTCCAACCTCAGTGAAATAATTACAAAATTTTTTCGTATTTTAATCAAACCAAGATCACTTTAATTCTATAAAATGATTAACACATAATCATAATAAAACGTAAATCTAAATTTGTACCTTATTTCGAAACTTGATCTTTATCTTGTAGTATCCTTTGAACCGTTTCTGTAATCGATTCGTCTCAACCATCATAGCCGCACAAATGTTCGACCTCTAATGGCATCCACAGAATGAATTAAGAGAACTATGCAACTTTTATAGTGAAAGTTAAGCAAAAAGTCCTAGCTCCATATAACTTAAGCCTATTTATGATAAGCTTTAGATGTTTTAGTAATATAATTGAAATTAGATTGTAATTTCAATTAAACCTTAATTAAAATTACAAATAATTCTTATTAAATACTAATTATGTTCAAATAAGATTCAATATCTTATATTGAATCTTACTGGCGAAAACTTTTTACTATAAACTTGTAGGCATAACATTAAGGTGGTAAAACACATATTAACAATGTTGAAATTAAGTCAAGACTGGTGAAAAATATGTACAAGCTAATGGGCGCACAACTACAAGTCGAGAAGTTGCTGAAGTATAATCAAACGATGATAGTATTATATGTTATGACACATATAGTTAAATCATCTCAATGAACTAGGGATATTTTTATGATATTTTTAAATTTAATAGTCATGTTTAAATTATGAATTTTAGTACAAAGCAAATCGCGAAGGATTGTACTAATTAGAATTAACATATAATTATCGATGTGCAAGTCTAATCTATATACGAGAAATATATATCCATACGTTATCATTAATCACTTAATAGAAATCTATCGCATTTAATCTTAATGACATATGGTATGCACAAAATTAACTAAACCTCATTATAATCTTCTTAAGTTTTTTTTTATCTACTGTATTCTTACTCTGTATACTTTCTAAACAGATTTAAATTGAAAAGAGGTAAAATAAAAAACAAACTAATACCTTAAAAATTTAGTAATCATTATTATTTAAATGTGTCTATTAAGCAACGTTTTAAAAACTGGACCGAAAGTTAAAAGGGTAAAATAAGATATTTAAGGTTTAAAAGTTTCAACTGATATTAGACGTTATAAAACTGGTTAAAAATTGAAAATATTAAAAATATTAAAAATAATTGAAAAAGATTATCCTTACTAATTAAAAATTTTAAAATTCCATTAAAAAAGATATTGTTAAATGAAAATTAATTAATATAGTTTGATTTATCAAAATTAATTAGTTGATAAAGATTTAACAATTAATTAATAAAACGATTATTTTAACAACAAAAATTATTAAACTAAATCAAACCAGAAAATAAAAACTGAGTTGAGAAATTGACTGATTCAAGGTTTTTACTATCAAACCGATCGAATCGGTTTGATTTTTAAAACATTGATATTAAGTGAAATATCATATTTCTATAATAACTCTAATAATAATAATAATAATACTAACTTTTAAATGACATTTGTGAGCAATATGTCTCCACATACTCCCACTGAAAATGACAAATATACTTCTATTAACCTTCTTATAGACATGATAAATTCATAATCATCTTCAAAACAAACTATTTGAATTCATCATGAAAGTGAATCTTTCAATGCTCATAGCCTTTTAACTATACAACAAATGTATCATTAAAGACACTAGTTCTAATTAGATATATTGTCATAAGATTTGAACTTTTCAAATTTCATTTTACTCCCACTACCTATTTGGAGAACCATTCTCCAATAAGTATACGTTGAAACAAACAATTTGCATAACTATACGTTAAACAAACAATTTGTGCAACATGTTTGTAAGATTATATCCAACTTTTGGATATCTCATAACCTTTTATTACCCATTTTAGTTCTAAACTTAATGGATAATATATGCCTCAACTAAGCATCACATCCCTGAATCATTAACTTTGATTCTTTCAAAGACTTAGTATTTCGTATCTAATATGACATCTTACTAATTGATTCAATTGGAATTATAGAAGTTAAGTCATTGTACTAAGCATTGCTATAAAAGAAATATTATTGCATCATACAATATCTCATATTGTATTTTACTCCATACATAAATCTATACTCTTATGAATTTAAATGTAAAGGTATTCACCAAAGAATCTCATTCCCTATGGATAAACAAAAATTTAAAACTCACCACAATGATCTCATTGAAGTGCTTCAGCATTCTCAATGCTTAATTTCTACCTAGATTTAAATAGTTTGAATCTTTCAAAATTTTAAATCATTATTTCATTTAATGCATATGACTATATCACAGAAAGTCATTAGTAGTCTAATGAAATATAATTATCATCCTTTTATGAATTGTTATTCCATCCAATACATCATGTGCATAACTTTAATAATTCAATACCATCATCATCCTTTCACCAAAGGTTGATTTGGTTATTCTTCAACTTGACAACTTTCACAAGTTTCATATGATTCATAATCAAAAGGATACATATATCCTTTTATGTAACTTTATGATTCTCGTTATGTTGGTTTAACCAACATGGCATAAAAGGATAGTCTCGATTATCCAACTTTTATTCTTCCCATTTATGTTAAGCATAAGTCTCATTTGATCCATCATATAAAAACTATTTGCATAAACTTGGATCAACTACTTTTACTTAACAATTTATTTCTTATCATGCTTTAAACATTACATTAATGTTGAATTGAAATTTAGTATCAAATACACATAAGAATGAACTAGAAATTCATATGATTTCTATCATATCACATATAGGCAAGAAAAATAATGCAATCATTTTCTTCTAATGATAACCATTATCATTCTATAACAAAACGTTTAATTGTAGTCCATGATTATGCTTTTAGTAGGCTAAATTAAGTGGAACAATTTCAACAACGTATTTTACCTTTTAACTCTACTTCATGCAGCCTTTTACATTTTGTTATCATAGTGATAACATACATCTTACATGTTGTCATCAAAGTTTATAAGACATTCGTCAATTCAAAATGTCAATACATTTTGACATCTATATGATTTTGACATATCTCTAAAATTTTATCACCGAATCCTCAAGAGGGATTATAACATAATAAGATAATGGACATGGAATTTTCTATCTAACTTTTGAGAACTCTTCTCAAACATATCCTATATCCAAGAACTTGGTTTCACTAACTTAGCATCATACTAAACAAGGTAAGTTTCACTCATAAAAAAAATAAATATAAGAAAGCCAATAATCAATTATATGTCATGACTACCAAATAAGATTAGGACTTTAATCATGCATTTGGTTACTCCTACTATTTTATT
>JAOSBN010000005.1:46529991-46548121 GCA_027563595.1 Erythroxylum suave | reverse complement strand
TGGTATTAAAAGTTTCCAATTTATAATTGATTGTATAAAATTAGCATAATATTATGCAAAGTACTTGAAAAAAATTTTAAACAAAATAATTTTGTATTGAATATGTAAAAAGATTCATTTATAAGTTTATAAATAAAATAAATAATTAAGAGATTATTTATAATTAATTACTTAATTATTTTTACAATATTATGCAATTAACTTAATATCCTAAGTAGTTCCGTAATAAACATATTTTAGGAACTACTACTCTATGTTTGTGTGTATATATATATATATTTGTTTATTTATTTGTGTCAAACATGTTCGATCTCATCTTATGTTTAGGTGTTGAGACAATCTAACAATGTCACGGTCTGATATTGTGTATATATATATATATATATAAATATATATATTTGTGTCAAACATGTTCGATCTCATCTTATGTTTAGGTCTTGAGACACTCTAACAATGTCACGGTCTGATATTCTAACTGCTAAAAGGTTTACGCCACAGTAAAGATGAAACCGTTAGGAGTTAGAATAAGATAAGATTGTCTAACTTGAACATCACTCTAAAATTAAGCACGACCTGCTGCTAGATCGACTGACCAAAATCCTAATTTGTTTCTGAAGGAATTGTGCTGTCTTCAATGAAATTTCAGTCTCAATCACCTAATTAACAAACCCCACATTTCCTTCTAACTCACCACTATATAAATTTCCAGTCCTGCTCGTCCTCTTAACATCCAATCAAATCAAGTGCGTTTGGTCTCTTTTTCATCATCCCTGTCAACGGACAGTCGTATCAGGAAAAAAACCTGACATGGGTTCTAACAATCTCCAAGCAACAGCTTTCCTGATGAAGGCTACTGTCATTGCATTATGTGGTTTCTGGATATGTCCTGCTCTTGCAGTAGGAAAGCATGCAGGAAGTACTAGACACTACAAGTTCAACGTATGCATGGTTTTATCATTTTTGTTAGTTCTTAATCAGGATACTCCAGGAATTTACTTATCTGTGTTGTGTTTTCCGTTTTACAGATTCAGATGCAGAATGTGACAAGATTGTGCCAATCTAAAAGCATTGTTACTGTCAATGGGAAGCTCCCAGGGCCTCGGATCATAGCTAGAGAAGGTGATAGACTGTTGATTAAGGTGGTAAACCACGTTAAGTACAATATCACCATCCACTGGTACGAAGAAACAGTATTTCTTTTTGTTCTTTTGGTTCTCTTCGGATTAAAAAATTCTAATCAATGTTGGGCTCTACTTGGAGGCAGGCATGGAGTGAGGCAACTGAGGAGCGGGTGGGCTGATGGACCTGCATATGTCACGCAGTGTCCAATTCAACCAGGGAAATCATATATATACAACTTCACATTAACTGGACAAAGAGGGACATTGTTCTGGCATGCACACATCTCTTGGCTTCGGGTCACTGTTCATGGACCTATCGTCATCCTCCCCAAGAAAAATGTTGCTTACCCATTTCCACAACCCTTCAAAGAAGTCCCAATTGTCTTTGGTAAAATACAAGATTAATCAGAAGGAAGAGCTGCAAAATAAGCCTCCATTTTCGTATTTCCTGGTGATATATAGTTATGGTTTTGCTCCAACTTGCAGGTGAATGGTGGAAAGCAGACACTGAGACGATTATCAACCAAGCAACTCAAACAGGAGGAGCACCAAATATTTCTGATGCTTATACCATTAATGGTCTTCCAGGGTCTCTATATAACTGTTCTGCAAAAGGTTGTTCAGCTTATAGTATTTATTTTTTATAGTACGTGAAATTTGACAGTTTAGAGGTTTAACTGAAGATCCACTAGTGCAGATACGTTCAAGCTCAAGGTTAAGCCTGGAAAAACCTATCTTCTCCGTTTGATCAATGCTGTACTCAACGATGAGATGTTCTTCAGCATTGCGAACCACAGTCTCACGGTGGTTGAAACCGATGCAGTCTACGTGAAACCCTTTAAAACTCACACTCTACTTACCACTCCAGGACAGACCACCAATGTCTTACTCAGAGCCAAATCTAAGACCCCAAATGCCACCTTTTTAATCGCAGCCAGGCCTTATGCGACAGGCCCTGCTGCTTTCGACAATACAACCACGAGCGGAGTTCTCGAGTACCAGAATAATCATAAACCATCTGTCTCCAAGTCCAATAAGAACAAGAAACTTCCTCTTCTTAAACCCTCACTCCCTGTGTTTAATGACACAACATTTGCCATGAAATTCTCCCAGAAAATTCGTAGCTTGGCCACTTCCAAATTCCCCGCTAAAGTCCCCAAGAAAGTTGACAGGCACTTCTTTTTCACGGTTGGGCTAGGAGTGCTCCCTTGTTCCAAGAACCAAACATGCCCAGGACCAAACAACACTAAAGTTGCAGCTTCTGTTAACAATGTCTCGTTTGTTCTACCGAACACAGCTCTTCTACAAGCTCACTTCTTTAACCGATCAAAGGGTGTTTTCACTACAGATTTTCCTACCAACCCGCCGTCTAAATTCAATTACACAGGAACTCCACCAAGCAACATTGCAGCTACAACTGGTACAAAAGTTGTGGCACTTCCGTTTAATACAAAAGTTGAGCTCGTGTTGCAGGACACGAGCATCATCGGAGCTGAGAGCCACCCTCTTCATCTTCACGGTTTCAACTTCTTCGTGGTTGGACAAGGCTTTGGAAATTTCGACTCTACCAAGGATCCTGCTAAGTTCAACCTGGTTGACCCTGCAGAGAGGAACACTGTAGGAGTGCCATCTGGTGGTTGGGTCGCTATCCGATTCCTCGCTGACAATCCAGGTGGGTTCTTGATTAAAAATTCATTTTCTTGATCAATCTCCATCAAATCATACATCGTTAGTTGGATCACGAACGCACATCCACCACAGCTGAAGCAACAATCCACTTGAGAAATCAACTAATTCTGTAACTTGCAGATTAGATGCAAAGTTGCTATCACTTAAACTAGTTGTTAGACCTCCTTGTTTGGTCAAGCATCCTAAGATACAAGTCTCATCGTAAGAATTAAAAGAAAAAATGCAGACATATCCAAGTTCTGACATTAATCTAAATAAACATGAACAGGTGTCTGGTTTATGCACTGTCATCTGGAAGTACACACGAGTTGGGGACTGAAGATGGCTTGGGTCGTCATGGATGGGAAAAAGCCTCATCAGAAGCTGCCTCCTCCACCCAAGGATCTTCCAAGATGTTAGCTTTTGATCTTGAATCTCAATTTTCTTACATAACAACAACTTGTTTTGTTCTTGGATGATACATATAGCTTCTTAGCTAATCATTACTTGCATTATGTACCAACTACCAACCGATAAAAAGTAAAAAGCGGTTGGATGACGGATTATGGTATTTTGATAGCTTGTTAAGCTTGTTGTACTATTCAATTATTGAAACGAAAAGATAGATTTTACACTGTGGAACCATTTTTGATCTTTCAACTCTTTAATCAAATCCCAAAAAGCATACATTTAGTGGCCAGCAACTTTGTTACCAACGAGGGTTTCTTCCAATTATTTGGGAAAGCTTTTATCTATGATGTCGAATAGTAAATATATAAAAAATATTGTCGATGATGTATATAGAGAATTAAAGTTAATATAGTTGCTGAGTGGATTCTGAATTTTGGTGGTAAAATCTAAAAACAAAAATAGAGAATACATAATTTATCTCTAATAATCATATATTAATATTTTAAAATTAATATAAAAATTTTAAATCTTTTTTAATCATCATGATCATAATTCAAGAAACATTAATTTGCTGGAGTTGGGGGCATGGGGCCAAATAATCATATGTTCGAATCCCTTTATTTATACTCTCTCGATCGAGCCTGTCGTACAGGACTTGCCTAGTGCGGAGTACCCGATTAGCATAATTTGTAAGTTATTGCGTCAATTCGGAGGTTTACTCAGAGTGTATCCAAAGAATAGCGATTACGGATTCCTTCGTTAAGAAAAAAACATTTCAATACGAATTTCGTTAAGATTTAGAGAATTTGGAGACGTTTAGATATACACAATCTTAACCCTAATTAATAAAGTGGTTGTTTTGATAAATTCAAAGGAAAAAATTTTTATTTCAAAAACATTCAATAATTATTAATTTTATAAATTCAAATTAATGATTAATAAATCTAACCAGTTTGATTGGTTCAATTGTAAAAATTTTGAATCATTCAACTTTTTAGCTAGATAGATTTATTTTAATAACTTTTGTTGTTAAAATCAATCAATTTATTAATTAATCGGTCAATTTCTTATAAATTAAAATAAATCAAATAATTTTTATTTAATAATTTTTTAAAATAAACTTCAAATTATTCTATAGTTAAAGATAATCTCTTTCGATTATATGTTAAATTATTTAATTTTATTTAATCTTTAACTGATTTTATGAAAGTTTGATATCATCCAAACCTTTTAAACCTCCTTAAATCTCTTATGTTACCTTAAAATTATCTTTATAAATTAAATTTCTTAATTTTTTAGGCATGGAATAGATTTTTGTTTAATATTATCTTATCATTGAAAATAATAATTCTAATAATGGCTAAAGTTTATCCAATATATTCAATCTAACAAGAAGGCTATTTTAGTAAATTCACAAAGCCAACTCAACGGTGGTGTCTAGACGCGTCACCAACCTCGTTTTAGCAAATACAAACACTTTTTTTTTCTTCTTTTGTTTTTATAAATTTGACTCCAAATTCAACGACACTAGAACCTGCCCGCCACCCGGAGACGCCGTCGTCTCGACGCCGGTGCCTCCGTCGCTTGTCTCTGGCAGCCAAAATGAAGCGACCCCACAACTTCTCCTTACCTGTAAGCGTCGTCGTTTTGTCTATATTCTACATTTACTTCTCCACCGTTTTTGTTTTCATCGATCGCTGGTTTAGCCTCACGTCGTCTCCGGGTTTAATGAACGCCGTCGTTTTCACCGCCGTTGCGGTTATGTGCGTCGTTAACTACGCGCTTGCTATCCTCACGGATCCGGGTCGGGTCCCGTCGTCTTATATCCCGGATATTGAGGGTTCGGAGCACCCTGTACACGAGATCAAGCGTAAAGTACGTTTTTCTAATTATCAAAAGTTTGTTTTGTGAAGTGAAATCTATGCCCTTTGAGCAAGTGTTTTAAATGAACATATGAAAGTTATGATTTTTGTGGTTTATTACGATTCAAGATTTGTTATTTTTGAGTTTAGAATTGAAAAAGATGTTTGAAAATTGGCATGGCTGTTTAGTTTATTTTTTATGGTACGGAAGTTGGATACTTTTAACGTTGCATTGTATAGTTGGATCATATTTGCATGCCCTTTGGTCTATATTTTGTTTCAGGTGTCTCTTATGTGATTAAAGCGTATAGTTGGATCATATTTGCATGCCCTTTGGTCTATATTTCGTTTCAGGTGTCTCTTATGTGATTAACTGACATTAAGGGTTCTGAACCTTTCTTTATGTTGTTGTTCCATTGTCATTTTCCTTTTTGTCGAAAGATTAGATACATGAGTTTATATGGATTGGACAAAATTGTTAACTATCAAGAGAAAAGAAGCTTATTTCAAGTTTTTCATTTCAAAAGAGATCGACTCGTAGATTGGGGCCAAATAATCTGTGTAGGTTTCTGTGGAATTTTGACCTTCAGGAAATCAACCGGTAAAAGACATAAAGTAGAATCACAAAAATAGCCTCTTTATAAAAATTACATAATGAAAGTTACATACATTGATGCCTCTCTTCCGACCCTCACAAAGCGGAGGGCCTTGTACACAGAATACGTTGTCTTTAATTTATCTCTGGCATCTTACAGTTAGGTGATTCCTTTTTCTGCATGGAAGTTCATCTTGGATATAAATTGTTTGTTTGGCTAACAATCTGAATATATGGAGGGTTTATGATCTTGACTTCTTTTCAATGTCAAGTTAACTCGTTTATAGGTTCCACTGCTATTGGACTATAATCACCAATTTTTGTCTCTCTATACTTTTTGCCATGATGACTATATGCATTGTTGACTGATATGCTGTACAAAAAGCTTTCCTCTCCTGGAAAAACGTGCATATGTGAGCAACCTAAGTGCTTCTTATGTTTAAACTTCTAATTTAACTTTAGTCCAAGAGTCCTCATCATTCTATTGGACTAAATTTTGATAGTGATATTTGATTTGTCGTTAATCCCTGTTGAATGACATACGAGAAGAGTTGAATTTTTCTACTAATTATTTCTTATTTGGATATGTGGGTTGGTTAGTTTTACAGCCTGTTGTTTTATTTTCTGTTGATACATGGCAATGCTAGATATCTTTCATATAATTTTTGGTATATTCCTCATTTAGATTGACACTTCTTTGGAAACTTTTACAGGGGGGTGACTTGAGATATTGCCAGAAGTGTTCACATTACAAGCCTCCTCGTGCACATCACTGCCGTGTTTGCAGAAGATGTGTGTTGCGAATGGTATGCACGAACTAAGTTGTCATTCTGTTTTATCTCAAATATCCTGGCCGATATTTATAAGTGCTACCTATTGATTTCAAGGATCACCATTGCATATGGATAAATAATTGTGTGGGGCATGCGAACTATAAGGCCTTCTTCATCTTCGTTCTGTATGCTGTCATTGCATGCGTCTACTCCCTGGTATGTTAAAGTTTATGTCCAACTTTATCTGTACCCTCATGTAATTTTTATTTATCATCATCCTTCTGCAATTTTGGCCTAGCTTACTATGTCTTTTGGAGTTCAATCATTGACTATATTATGTTTTCCTTGTGAAGTTTCATGATAAAGATTTATGTCTTCATTTTTTTCTTATACTTTCAGGTCCTCCTTGTCGGGAGTCTCACTGTTGAGCCACAAAAGTATGAACAGCAAAGTGATGGCTTTTACAGAACAATATATGTATGTCCTTTGGCTATTCTATTGCATCAACTAGCATAAAATTCATTAATAAATTTTCTTTTCAATTTACTCTTTCCAGGTTATTTCTGGCTTGTTGCTCATCCCATTAAGTGTAGCCCTGGGTGTTCTTTTGGGTTGGCATGTCTACCTTGTTTTGCAAAACAAGACGACAATTGAGGTTTTTAATCGAGAAATTAATTTTCCTTTTCTGCTGACTTTTTTGGTCATTTGGTATTGAAATTTGATTGTCTCATTTTGGTACTTTTAACAGTATCATGAAGGAGTAAGAGCTATGTGGCTTGCAGAGAAAGGAGGGAGTGTCTATAAGCATCCATATAATATTGGTGCATATGAAAATCTGATAATGGTGAGAACATTGAATAACAAACCCCAACCGAAAATCTGATGCCCATTGTTGTTAGATTCCCTATTAAAAAAAAATCTTTCATAGGCCTTACTTGAAGAAAATCGAAGATTCAGCTTATGGGGCCTTCATTTCCCAAGCTTTTATTGTGTTTGAATATAGTCTTTTTACATCCATCAGAATACTTTCAGCTTTTTGGTTGTTGATTGTTACTTTTGGGAGTTCCTTATGATTGAAGTTATTGAGGCCTGCTTAGTTCAGAAAGATCGAATTGTGTCTTGCTGCAATTTACTAGTAGTTTGCCCTTCTGCCTTCTCTTTGTGTCTCTTGTTAAATGCATTCCAGCATACCTGATGCATCTTGGTTGAAGGATGCTGCAGCACAAATGTCTTTCTGCACAAGTTGATTTAGTTTCGAGTCAATTTTTATATAAGCATACAATGTTAATTTTTCGGGGTTTGGCTCCAAAAGGCTTTGTATTGGAAGCCCATCTAGGCTGGGGAAGTGAGTCAGTCGAGTTGCATCATTGTGAAGAACGAAGTTGGGAATCTAGATACTTTATCCTCATCAATCACTAAAATGCTTTCTGTTACTTTTTCAGGTTCTTGGACCAAATGTCTTCTGTTGGTTTTGCCCTGGAGCAGTACATATCGGTTCAGGTCTTCACTTCCGCACAGCCTTCGATAGTAGGACCATTACATCTACTTTGCAATGACATTTTGTTTCGCCATCGCATTGTCTAGAGGAGATGCTCGACTCTTGACTCCAGAGAGGTGGATAAAAGTTGGCATTCTTTTCCGGCATTTAAGATTTCTGATATTGGCTTGGCAGTCAGGAGGAAACCTGAATGTTACTTAACCACGTAAAGAGTCTGTTTCAATGAGAAGCTATCAGTTTCAGCTACATTCTAGGGGAAGGAATATGGGTTGCAGAGACCCTTGTCAATAGTTGAAGTTTTTCCAGGAAAGGAAGTGTTTTTTTTTTTCTTTTTGGTGATTTTGTTTTGTTTGCAGGTTTTCTGTGAGAAGTCTTCAGGGTAATTATAGATCTTGTAGAGCTTACAAATCAAGTTACTTCAAACCATTGTGTATACAGATGACATTGATCCCAACTGACCCACAAGAACAAGATCATCCCATGTAACTCAGAATTGTAATCTTTTGTAACATTAAAGAATAACATTTGTTTCTCTTCTTCTTCCTTTTTCTTCTTTACTTTGTTGCATAAGTACTAATGTTGGATTTTCTTTTTGTTTGAGTAAAGAAATTATATGAATTTTTCTTTTCATGTGTTTTGTCAGTATAAAATTAGCATTAATATTACATAAACCCTTCAAGTAGCAATTCCAGCCACTTTGGTTTTCCAATCTTAATCCATTTGTATTGAGGAATTGTCATCTCTTAAACATATATGAAGTAAGTTTCTATGTATAGAAAATAACTTATAAATTAACATTTGGAAAAAAAATAAGGAGAAGTAAAAGTTTTTTAAGAAAGGATAATGGTAGGTTTTTTGTTTTGAGGTTTTAACCATAGGTATTTTTTAATTCACTGGCTAGGATTAATCCTATTCACTCGGGTTAGCCCACTAATGGATAATGTGCTCCCACTAAGTGGTGATTTCATTCACAAGCATTGAACTTACAACCTCTTGCTTAAGAGATGAGAGTGTCGAACCACTCACACCAATCACTTGTTAGTTAAGATGATACTATTTTGAGCTTTAAATTTTCAACTATTTGAAGTGTTAAAATTGGATCAAAATGTTAAAAAAAAACACTTAATGAATGAAAAATTAAACTCTCTATCAATTAAATATCATGTCAATGCAGACATGACATTATATCCCACAATCACGTGGCATTAAACTATGTTGTTTGTACATTTTAAGCAGTAGGTCTCACTTGTCACTTGGCATTGAGGTCCACATTCAGATGTTTTAGACAGTAGATTTCACTTATCATGTGACAATAGAGTTATTTTTTATTTAAAAATAAAAAATAATGTCATATCATTATTGACATAGCATTTAATTGACGAAGACTTTATTCCTTATAAATTTTTCATTATCTTAGAGTCTGTTTTGAATGTTTTGAAAATATTGAAATTCAATTTAAACGTCTCGAAATGTTTTGGTCTGTTCTATATTTTGTTGTAAATATTAAGATTCAAAATGCATTTTTAGCCTTAAAATAAATTTGAATTAAAGTCAAAATCATGTTTTTTAATTAATTAATTTAAAATTTATTAAACAAAATAATATTATATTATTAGATTTAAATAAATTGATATCAATTTATCAATTTGGTTCATGCAAATCACAGGCTCAATTAGATTCTCCCAAATTCAAAAATCTTAAATTTGATATTAATTTAATTAAAAGGAATTATTATCTCTTTGATATATATATTAAATAAAATTTTATGTGCATAAATTAAGTATTTATTATTTCATTAGAATCCAACAATTAAAAGAGAAGGGGCCCACGCGCTTGATCCCACCACTTGGATAGGCTCACGTGGACACCAAGTGGATTTATCTTAGTCATGATCTCAACTCGCTATGCTCAGTTGACGTAAGCTACGCTCTCAGAAACAACCCCAAAAGCATAGATCTCACACTTCCGTTAAACCGTGCGCTACACGGACATGAAAGATCCACCCTTTTCGAGTCTCAGAAAAAAGATCTTAGAACAAGAGCTTGAGTGGGATTCATGTGAGAACTAAACGGGTCTATCTTTCTCGGGGTTGGCCTGTTCTTTGCCTGAAAATGGATGCAGATGACAGTGACCCATCTGGATTTACCAGGTTCTTGTCTTGAACAATCAAGTTCTCTACTTACCCTCTTCGAGTTGTACTTACCTGATTTGATATTAGTGATCTTTCTTCGTGTTTTTTTACGTAACAAGCATCTTTCTTTGGAATGGAATTGGTAGTTTGATTTACTTCTGTTTCTGTGTGAAAAGGAGGTGTGTGTGTGTACTGGGTTAGTTCAACAAATTTGAAGCTTTTCTGGGTAGAGACGCTATAAACCCGGATTGCTGGCTTCACGATCTGCTTGCTACTAATTCCTGCTTTCTGCTTGCGTTCTACGAGTTTTCATGTTAATACGATGGATTCAATCCAAGACTCCACACAAGTTGATTTTGTTGTGTGGTGTTGGATCTTCCTGCTTAAAAGATTTGTGGGTAATGGTATAGATGTAGCAATGTTCCATAGTACGTGAGCATGTGAAAAGTTATCATCTTTTGTTGCTTATGTCTGTGTAAGCTTGTTTTTTTTCTTCTGAAATTTATATATTCAAGCATAGGAATCGTTTTATCTGGAAATGAAAGTTGAAAGTCATAGTTTGTCATTGTGGATTAAGTGATTCTTTTCCCGTCTGATTCCTCTGGTCCTGAGTAATTCAAGGTTTGATTTTGATTTTCATAATAGACAATTGAAGGTGATTTTCTGTTTCTCGTCTTCCCCTATGCGTTTGAATGCAACTCTTGCATGCCTTCTGATTCTGTTTGATTCTTTCAGCTGTCTAGCCAATTTCGGACTCAATTCCCAAATGACTGAGTTGAACAAGAAAAGGAAGTTGCAGAATGAACAATTAGGCTTGCCTATACCGAAACATCAGTGCTGGGATCATCGATCGCCTGTTGGATGTCTAGAAAAACTAGAAGGAAGCCAAGAAATAGAAGACATTTGCTTGCAACTAGAAAAGGAAAATGCAGATGGACTAGCTATGGATGGTGATCCTAGTTATGAATCAGCAAAAGATAGCAACAGTTTTATGGGGGATTCAGAATCTGTTTCTTCTGTATGTGATGATGCTAAATTTGAATCAGAGGCCTCAAAGATATGCTCTTCCGACACGCCTTCCACTTCATCATTCAAGTGGGGCAGTAGCAGTTTTAGGCTTTCTCAGTGTTCTTCTGACAACAAAACCACCGTCAATCCTGGCACAGAGGAACTAGCTTATGTGGGAGGAAACCTTGTTGTTCACCATCTTAACCATGGATTTCAGACGTGTCAGGATCTTGAAGATTCCTCCCTGGAATTTGGAAGCAATGAGGGTAATATCTACCCAGCATATGACAAAGAAATGATCGAATCATGTACGGATAAGGAACTTGACAACATTCTTTATTCCAATACAGCAAATCCAAACATTTATGTCCTTTCATCTGGAAGATGGAATGTGAATCAAGGTATTTTAGTTCTGCAAACACAAAACTGGTAGAGAGTGGGCAAATATATCTTTTGTTGCTTTTGTATCTTGAAATATTCTGCAGGTGATTCAGTTCCTTATTCATTGCTTTGAATGCAGAATCTGAACCAGGAACAAGGAAGCCAACAATAGATCAAGAATTTGAGCAATATTTTTCTTCACTTATGCTATAGTCAAGGCAAACTTTGACAAAAACCTTAAAATCTGTGTTCCTGATGCATATGTTTAATAATACTGAAGCTGAAATGTAGAAAAGGCATGTTCTTTAAGAAAGTGTATATCCTCTTATAGACAATGTGGCTTTGGAATATAGCAGCTGATGTCTTTAGATTCCAATTTTCTTAATATCTAAAGAGACATCAACCTTCATGATTCAAATATAATCCTAAAGATCAAGTTCAGTGTAAAAGAGTTGAAACCTACAAGGTCACCAAAAACTTCTGTCGTGAAATGTCTTAACAGTTCGATAACAAAAGAAAACACCTGCACCAGCCGGGAATCGAACCCGGGTCTGTACCGTGGCAGGGTACTATTCTACCACTAGACCACTGGTGCTGATTTGACAATTCCTCGCCCTTGAAATTATTTTTTCTAGGAAACTCATGAGAACAAATGATGTGATAGAGTGTTTGATTGATAAGCAACACATTTATGACCTTTGACCTCTTTATTTACCACGACGAATATCTGCAATTAATGCAATATCAATCTGTTTATTTATTTTTCTTAACTCAAAATTGGAACAAATTTAAAAAAATGTATTAAAATGTTCATTTGGGAATTAAAAGAGTTAAAGAGTCTTGTAATTGAGTAATTTTTGTCTTGTAATGACTGGTTTTATTTTTTTTAATTTTTTGTATTTAATATTTACCATGTTTTATATGTATTGTATTATGTATTAAATTACATTTTATTATTTTATATAGATGTATTTATTTATATTTTGTATTATCATTATTTTGTGTTATATGTGACTTTATTAGAAATAACCTTTTTATTTAATAGGAGTTAAATTATGTACTAATGAACCTCTTCAGATTGACAGATTGTGTATTTATGCGAGAGTTGATTGTGACTAGAATTATAATGAAATCCCATCTTTTTTGGACAATGAATTTCATGTCTAACCTAATAAATTCCTTAATGCAAGTACATTTTGTCATCAATTATGTGCTAACTTTGATTAAAAGCAAAATAGTAACGATTAGTCTATTAGAAGTAAAGTCCTATTGAAAGGGACATGACCACTTAGAGTGACCAAATTTGAACAAATCTTATTTGAGTTACAATGGCTAAACCACCCGATGTTTACAACTGACCCACTCTTCCATCTTCCATTCTTACCAAACCAACTTATTATTACCAATTGAAGAAACCAGAATGAACACAACCCTCAAAAGAATCTATTAAGTTAAAGAAACATGACAAACCAACAAAATTTTTAAGATCAACAATGTGGAAGATCAGACGGTGGTGGTGGCAACTTCTGATTTGGTTGAGGTCCATCCAGTACCACCCATGCCATCTTTAGCCCCCAACTTGTATGAACATCAAGGTGGCAATGCATAAACCACACTCCTGTTTAATCACAAAGTGGTTTAATGTCATATCAATGAAAAGGGTTTTCGAGGAAATTAATGATCAATATAAGACTAAAGATCGAATTCTTGTTTTGTTTTGTGTTAGTTCACACCTGGGTTATCTGCTAGGAAGCGTATTGCGATCCAACCACCGGCAGGAACACCTGCTGTGTTCCTCTCAACAGGATTGACAAGATTATAGTTCGCAGGATCTTTATCAGGATCGTAATTACCAAAACCTAGTCCAACGACAAAGAAGTTGAATCCATGCAAATGAAGAGGGTGGCTTTCTGAACCAAGAATGCTGGTGTCCTGCAACACGACCTCCACACTTGTGTTGAAGTGTAGCACCATAGCTTTTGTCCCATTAGTAACCATAGTATTGTTGGGTGGATTTCCCGCATAATTAAATGGCATTAATGGGGTCTGAGGGAAATCTGAGGTGAAGACACCATTAGACTTTCCAAAGAAGTAAGATTGGAGTAAAGCAACAGTTGGCAATGCAAAGGAGATGTTGTTGACAGAAGCAGCAAATTTAGTGCCATTTGGACCCTGACAACTTGTGTTCTGGTCACAAGGGTTGCTTCCAAGTCCAACCGTAAAGAAGAACTTCCTGTCAACAGTTTGTGGTACAGTGGCGGTACTGAAATTGGTATTGCTCAAGCTAAAGAATTTCCTAGTGAAATTAGCGACAAAGTTTGTGGCATTAAACGGAGGCAGTGTTGGTTTAAGAATTGGAAGTTTTTTCAGGTGGACTGATGATGATGGTTGCTTGTATTCAAGTATTCCAGCGGTTGAAGTATTGTCAAAAGCTCCTCTTCCGGTGAAGTAAGGTCCAGTCTCCATCAGAAAGGTTGCATTAGGAAAATAGGGTCTGGTTTTGAGCAAAACATTTGTGGTTTGACCTGGTGTAATGAGGAGTGTCTCAGTGTTAAAAGGCTTGACATAAACAGCGTCAGCTTCGACAACGGTGAGAGTGTGATTGGCAATACTAAAGAATAGTTCCTCATTAAGTGCAGCATTGATTAGCCGGAGAAGGTAGGTTTTCCCTGGCTTTACCTTCAGCTTGAAGGTTTCTGCATTCAATAATCATAAGTTATTCTTTGGGAGAGCTCAAACTCTGCATGCAAGATTGCTTGTAATTATCTACTTTATACCTCGAGACGAACAGTTGTAGAATGGCCCTGGGAAGCCATTAATGGTGTAGGCATCAGAAACATTTGGAGCTCCACCATTCTGAAGAGCTTGAGCAATCACAGCCTCCGGGTCTACATTATACCACTCCCCTGAAACCCAGATGCCAAAATTCAGTTAACATCATCGTGCATGTCCAACGGTTTATGATCAACGCTTAAAAGACTAAGCCTTTTACCCAAAAGGATGGGAACTTCCTTATAAGGTTTCTCAAAAGGGTAAGTTTCGTTAAGACTGGGAAGAATAATAATGGGTCCGTAGATCGATGACCGTAGCCATGAAAGGTGAGCATGCCACAGAAGTGTTCCTCTCTGCCCAGTGATGGTGAAGTTGTAAGTGTAGGACTGACCATTTTGTATTGGACATTGTGTGACATAAGCTGGTCCATCATACCAACAGCTCCTCAGCTGCCTCACACCATGCCTGCCAGACACAAACGTTGTTGGATTTCTTTGTAACATTAGAAAATATGTGATCGATTTGAATTCTTACCAGTGAATGCTAATGTTGTACGAGACATGATTTACCACCTTTACGACAACTCTATCTCCTACTCTCGCCACCAATCGAGGCCCTGGAAGCTGGCCATTCACTGTCACAACGCTCCTTGTGTTGCACAGTCTAGTAATGTTTTTGTAAACGATCTTCAATCCAAGAAAAAAAAGAATATATCAATTAGAATTGACAAAACAAAATTAGTTTAATAAAATCAAACTGAGTCTAAAATTCCATGCGTGAAGAGGTTTGTTGTGGTATGTACGTTGAATGTGTAATGCCTTGTTCTGGCCATGGTAGGTTCTGGCAATAGCAATAAAAAGTTGACTTGAAGCAACAAGCTGGCTGCAATGGCAAGAAGCCATGAACGACAACAATCTCTCATATCTCTCAGTGAAAGTCTGGAGGAGAAGAAAAGGTTAGCTAGTGTATGTTGAGTGTGGAAGAGAGTGATTATATAGAGAGGAGATTAGGTGATGAGATTATGATTTCGAGCATGTAATTAAATATGCAAAAAAGGTATTGTATATCCTTTCAACCTTTTGTCTCATTAGCTATGCTTAATTTTGGAGTGTTCGTAAAGTAAGAATTTTCTTTTTAACTATCTTATCTTATCATAAATTCGATCCCAATTGAGTCCTCGTATAGCATGAAATTTGACTCCGATAAAAATGTTTATGTAATCATTAAAATTTTTTAAACCAAAGAAACAACTTCTTTGTAAAAATATAAAGAGATGATTGCGTATCTCCCGACCCTCACAAAGCGAAGAGCCTTGTCTATTAAGATTCGTTGACTTTGACTTAATAATGTTCGTGTAAATAAAATCAATTGCATCATACAATTATTACTAAAATGTGTTTGATCTAAATTTAAATTTAATTTTAGAGGTTGATCTCAATATTTTGGACCGATTTGAATCGATTTAATTAAAATATTAAAACAACATTAGTTTAGACTCAAAATTTTAGCAAAATTTCAGTTATCTCATTAAACATTCTTCGAATTAATAAGATATAAACCAAGCAACATGACTTGAATTAGTGTTAACTCCTCTAATATTAGTTTAAATATTTTTGTTTGATATTTTATTTATTTATTTATTTTCTTGTCTTTTTATTTATTTATTTATTTACTTTTATCTTCATTTTTATTTTTAAATTTGATAATTTATACAATTATTTGATTATGTATTTAGCTATTATTTTAAAATATTTTTAAAAACTTTTTTTCTGTAAGCTTATCAAAAATAGTCGCTCTAATAATTATGAATAAGGTCATATCTTTCTGGATCTCTTCGAACTTTACATTTGGTTGAGATTCCTATCATTAAACCGTCACCCATCAATATAACCTCAACATTCCAAATTCAAAGCAATGCCTATAGTACTTTCTTCAAATTCTACTAATTCTCCTGTCATTACTTCATCAAGACTATAAGTTCGAGCAATTTCATCACCTATTTGAAATATGGTATTGTTATTTACAATCTTTACTGTTCAATATGTTCATGGTTAATAGTACTAATCTCATCGACTCGAATGGTTAGCATAAGTATTTATGAACCCCTCCCCTAACATAACAAGACAAAAAAATGCCTATAAAGGATTGATCTGTTTTTTCTATCATCGCTTCAAACATACCAATATTAGTACTAATGACATGTAAATGTAACTCGTTGATTAAACAACTATTTAGGAGCGGAATTTTGTTATTGTTGCTCTTACTTAGGGGTGACAATTGTTCCCAAACTCGGCCTAGCCCAACCCAAAGTGAACAGGCTAGGGTTGGTTGATCAAACCTTGAATCTCGACCATTCTAAGTGAAACAACATTGTTTTGTAATTTTAATTTCAAACAATTGTTAGGTCAAGTTGGGATATCTTTGATATGATCCAGCTCTAGCTTGAACCTGCTGCCTCAGACCTAGGTAAAGATCGAGCTCTTGCTACAATTATTATAACCATAATTATCAAAAAATAATGATAATTAAATTTTTTGTATTATTTTTAAGATCATGTACTAAATATTTTAGATAATTTATTTGATCGATAATGAATTTATAACACCAAAAAAAAAAACGTAGCTTAGTAGAGGAGTTAGGCAGTTGGAAACCTTAAACACTGTACTTGAGTTTGACTACATTGTTACTACATTTGCAAGGTAGTTGAAAATTTTTCTCTTGTTACTCTAACTAGGGCTCTCCACCTATTTTGTCTTTGTAATTAAGGAATAGCTAGTGATTTTTTCATGTAAAGCAAAGATCTTGATAAGATGTTCACGTCCCAGAACTAGTGTTTGATCAAAAACTAATGGAAATGACTTTGGATTATCTATCAAGTTGAAACACATAAGACCACAGAAACAAACCGTACTGTCTCTCTCATTTTGTTTATTCATGTGTTTGTTTTTGTTGGTGAAGAATATGATTTGATTCCTTACAGGAAACTCATCGAAGGAGAGCGACGCCTGATCAGCTAACACAGTCCCAATGTAAGAACATGCACAGGTTCATGTTGAAGAACTTCTGTTGGCTTTGAATGGTCATAGTGTTCCACTGTTTTAGGGTTAACAGGATCTCATGCAGCCAATGATATGGTTCCTAAAGCTTAGGAACTACTCTACTCATGTTCTGTTTTTTTCAAACTGTGAGTAATGAAGTGGTTTGTTTGATTCATACCCGAAACCCCACTATGAGTGTTCAAATCAGATCCAACTAACAAGCGAAATATCATATAAAAGTATTATTGAGGACAAGCGTGTACACATCCCAATCTGTTTCTAATCTCATCAAACATACTTTGCTTGTTCCTAAAGTGTTTAACGTAGGAATATCAAATTTAGCATAAAAAGTTAAGCATATTTAAATATATTATCTCTTAATGTTTCTATATTAAATATTTTATAAAATAAAGATATATAATAAGTTCCTAAGTATCAACAAATTAAAAAAAATTAATTTAATACTAAATTTTTTTAAAATTTTCAATTAAGTAACAATTTTTTATAACTTTGATAATATAATTTAAAAACTTTAATTATATTAATATTTTATTAAATTAACTAATAAAATCAATTAAAATTAGTGAATAATTAAATATCTAGCTCGTAACCATACCCTTCGTCCTTTGCATTTTCGTTCTTTCTATCTTGTTTCATGAGCATTCATTTATATAATAAATTGGAACTCATTTGTTGGATAGATGCATGGATACTCATAGAACATAATAAGCACAAAGTAATAAGAACAGGTGATCTGAACTCAATTTTAAATTAACAGATCACATAGATATTGTAACACCTCACTCCTGCAAGACCCGAACCCGACATCGACGGTGATATCCGAGTCCGTACCTCGCAAGGGTGGTGTGCTA
>JAOSBN010000005.1:46510057-46529891 GCA_027563595.1 Erythroxylum suave | reverse complement strand
TTCATGTGCAAAATTTATTATTCACGTGCATATATGAATGCATAAACATAGCCAAACAATTTTAAACACTCTTAGCCTGTTCCAAATTACTATCTTACCCTTCCTATCGGTGACGGGATGTTACAGATATTTCGAATGAGATAATTGTTACAAATTCTGCTCAGTCACATATTGAAGTTAATTACTTAAGAGTAATGACGCTAAGTGGATGACTAAATAAAATCTTTCTACAAACCTATCGTTAGTTTTTGGTTCACTTTCAATGATAAATCCAATGATGTTGGCTGAATCAAGACAATTCTAAAAACCAAGTTCATTCTATCAAGTTTTTGTTCCTTTTGATTAATGAAAGATTAATGGATTAAGTACTTAATTAATTATTTTATAGCTGGAACAACATGATCAATCCATCAATTTAAGTGTCATCTTAATTTAAGTGTCATCTTAAATTGATGACACTTAAATTGATGGATTGATCATGGATAAAGGTGTTCTTAGCATAAAGCTTTAAGTTATTTTCCACCTGCCTCTTTTCCAACCTTAATCAATGAGAAAAGAAAAAAAAATACAAAAAAAAGTTGGAATTTTTATGATCCTTTTCCCTTAGCGTTTGTGTTGAATTAATGTAAAATTATAAAATTCAATTATTAAAAAAGTCAATTGGTTCGATGAATTCAATCGTAAAAATTTTAAATTATCCAACTTTTTGATTTAATTTTGAACTTTTCAGTTCAATTTACTTTAATTACTCTTTTTGTTAAAAACCCAACATTTTGTTAATTAATCGGACAATTTTTTAAATTAATAAGTTCCTACAAAACAAAATAAATCAATATATTTTTATTTAACAATTTTTCAATAAAACTTTACATTTTTAATGGACAAGGATAATCTTTTTTAATCATATTTCAAAATTTTTAATTTTATTTAATCTTTCGTCAGTTTTATAACAGTCTAACATCGGTTAAACCTTTTAAACTTGTCTTACTGGTTTAGCTTATATACATTATTGATTAAATTATTTACGAATAATATTTTTTTATAAAGAGACTTTCCTGCTTCATTTTCATATTTTAATTTTTAAGTTTCAATTCTTTTCTAAAAATTAGTTTTGAATTCCACAACATATTTTATATATGTAAATTCAAAATTATAATTATTTTTAACAATTAAAAGATAAATAAATAATTATGTGTGCTTTTATATTAATCAATTTTGTATCATTAATCTTTTCTGTTATATATTAAAGGAATTTGTAATTGTTTGTTGAAGTTAATATATATTATTATTTTAATAATATTCATAGTATATAATTAATACTCTTTTTATTATATTCACAAATAATTTATAATATGTAAAAATAATTTAAATAATATTAATCTGAGGTAGAAATAATTATTTCTTATCTTTATGTTAACGCATATTATATAAATAAGTCAACTTAAAGAAGTTAAAACTTCAATATTTTTAAACATTACGATACTTTTTTTTTTGTCACATCAAAAATGGAAATATACCCTTCGTCCTTTGAGTTGTTGTCTGGGAAGAAGCACCATTTTTCTCGTTCTTTCTATCTTGATCCAAGAGCATTCATTTATATAATAAATTGGAACTCATTTGCTAGATACTCATAGAACATAGTAACAACAAAGTAATAAGAACAGGTGATCTAAACCTAATTTTAAATTAACAGATCACATAGATATTTCGAATGAGATAATTGTTTCAAATTCTGCTTAGTCACATGTTGAAGTTAATTACTTAAGAGTAATGACGCTAAGTGGATGATTAAATAGATCCTTTCTACAAACGTATTGTAAGCTTTTGGTTCACTTTCAATGATAAATCCGATGATGTTGGCTGAATCAAGACAATTCTAAAAACCAAGTTCATTCTATCAAGTTTTTGTTCCTTTTGATTAAAGAAAGATTAATGGATTAAGTACTTAATTAATTATTTTATAGCTGGAACAACATGATCAATCCATCAATTTAAGTGTCATCTTTTGCTAATCTGTCTTTACCACTAAACTAAGTAGTATCTGCTCATTGGATTAAGAAATATTGATTACTCTAATTTCGTGTTTATGATAAAGGTGTTCTAAGCATAAAGCTTAAAGTTATTCTCCACGTCTCTCTTTTCCATCCTTAATCAATGAGAAAAGGAAAAAAATACGGAAAAAAAGTTCGAATTTTTATGGTCCTTTTTAGGGATGACAATGGGTTGCGCCAACCTCTGCTAAGTTTTTTAAAATAATTTTTTAAAAATTAAAAATACAGAATAATTTATTTTTTTAATTAAATTAGGATTTGGGTTGTTCGAATTCAAGTTTACTCGAGACCTAACTTTCCTAAGTAAAACGATGTTGTTTTACTTAGAATAATTAGACCTCGAATTTGTTTGAGCCTAGACCTGTCCATTGAAAACAATTAAATTTAGATTCATGGGTCAAAAATTGTCATCCCCTAGTCCTCTACACTTAACGTTTGTGTTGAATTATTGTAAAATTATAAAACTCAATTATTAAAAAATTCAACTGGTTCAACCGATTCAATAGTAAAATCTTTGAATAAATCGATTTTTTGATTTAATTTTAAATTTTTCGGTTCAATTTACTTCAATTACTCTTGTTGTTAAAAATCGAGCATTTTATTAATTAATCGTTCAATTCTTGTAAATTAATAAATTCCTACAAAATAAAATAAATTTATTTATTTTTATTTAACAATCTTTTTTCAGTTAAACTTTACATTTTTTATAGACAAGGACAATCTTTTTTTAATCATAGTTCAAATTCTTTAATTTTATTCAATATTTGATCCGTTTTACAACAGTCTAATATCGTTTAAACCTTTTAAATTTCAAACCTCTTGTCGTACCGATTTAATTTATATACATTATTGATTAAATTACTTACAAATAATAATTTTTTTATAAAGAGACTTTCCTTTTGTTTTCATATTTTAATTTTTAAGTTTCAATTTTAAAAAAATAGTTTTGAATTTCACAACAAATTTTATATATGTAATAATTATTTTAACAATTGATGTGTGCTTTTATATTAATCAATTTTGTATCATTAATCTTTTCTCTTATATGTTAAAGAAATTTGTAATTGTTTGATGAAGTTAATATATATTATTATCTTAATAATATTCATAGTCTATAATTAATACTCTTATTATTATCATTTTTGTATATTAACAAATAGTTTATAATATATAAAAAATAAATAATATTAATCTTAGGTAGAAATAATTATTTCTTATCTTATGTTAACGCATATATAATATAAATATATAAGTCAACTTAAAGAAGTTAAAACTTCAATATTTTTAAACATTACGATAGTTTTTTTTTTTTGGTCACATCAAAATGGAAATATATGCAAACATGTCTCATTTGAAAAGTTAAGAGTACCTCTCAACTTGCAAATGAGACCTTTCGTACAAATCAATATCATTTGTATTACTTTTCAATATTGTACGTCCCAACTTGTAAAGGAGACCTTTCGTAAAATTCAATATTATTTGGTAAGCCAATTGTATTGCTTTTCACTATTCAATCTTTGCAAGTGAAGTAAAGCATGGAGCTAGGTAGATTAAATTAGTGAGAACAAAATATTAAATGCGAGTTTACTCTTTCTTAAACTCCAACTAAACTCAATAAACAAAGCTTACCAATTAACAAGAGTTGGAGGAGAGACATCAATTGTACATAACTTTCACTTTATGTTTTTATAAAAAGAATGTTTTCGTAAATTGATTTGATTTTCAATTTTTTAGGTCGAATTATTTTAATAACTCTTATTATTAAAAAATGATAAGTTAATTAATTAATCAATTAATTTTTTGTCAATTAATAAATTCTTATAAATTAAAATAAATCAATTAATTTTTGTTTAATAGTATCTTTTTTCAATTTAACTTCAAAGTTTTCTACTGATAAAAACAATCTATTTAATTCATATTTTAAATTCTTTAATTTTATTTAATTTTTAATAAATTTTATGACGAATTAATATTAGTTGAGTAAATACCGAAAATGCAGTCACAAGATCTAAATACAATATCTTTTTTTTTTGGTGTCAGTACTGGCAGGATTGATCTTTCACATGCAAACTAATAACCACAAGCAAGATAACGCAGTAAGATCATGGATTGGTTACTGGCAGAGGCAAGTCTTTGGACTTTTTGTTCTAGGATTAGGCTCCAGATCAACTCGTGAAAGTTCCGACAAAGAGACCAAAACCTAAGCCGACTCTAGTACAAGTCAACCACACACGTTGTCGTCACTCGTTCATGTCCTTTCTGGGTTTTCTAGGATTCCCCAAAGTCAAACTCATGTCGACGATACAGAATTACTTGGCTTCCCTCACTTTGAAGCAACCAGTACGAGAGCTCCTCGCCGTCGTCTTCTTGTGGTGAAGGATAGACTTCTGGTCTTTTATAATATTAGGCTCCACTGTGTCTTGTGTTGTTATCACAGCAATCACAGTACACTTTGTTTGTCTATTTCTTCAACTGAACTTATCAACCACGTCTTCATGCATTTACAATGTCTGGCTTGACTTTAGGGCATTAAATACCTTTTCGTTTAGATGCATGGAATCTAGCTACCAGCATTGACTAAGATGATCGATCAGTGAAGCTTACATTCCATTTCTAATGTCAAGAGCAGGAAAATAAGTTATTTCGCAAAAAGGTAGAAACTACGAATTGCCCTCTAATATTTCTTAAATAGTTCAATCAACAGCACATGGTGGTGAGTGAGGTGGAAATGGGCCACCTCAATTCATCTAGACTTCTAGTACTGTCAAAAGGAGAGAACAAGACAGAGAAGACACTGCATGCATAATTGTAAGAGATAAATTGTGTAAAAATGTGAAGAACCATATAAAGGAGGCGAGCATTGAATGATGAAAGGTTTTTAAGGAGCACTCGTAAAAGACTCCAACTTTTTACCTACAATTGTCAAGTTTCTCAAAAGCATCATCACTTTCCACTGTTTACAAGTTCATAAGGTAAATGTTGGCAATGACCTTGGCATGCAAAGAGCACATTTAAAACACACAATATTTAAGAGGGTCGTGAAAATCTTTGACATATCATGTAAGCTGATGAAGGATCATGGAAATGACCCAATAGGCCAATACACCAAACAATTTGCATATGTCTGCGTTAAAAGTCAAATGGAGTTAAAATCAGTGGACAGACAATTGATATATATAGACATGTTGCTGCTTTTAAAAGTCAAGCTCGCAAACCTCTTCTCCTACTCTGTTCTTGTCACTTTCGATCTTGTTTTCTGGTGAATAAGTAGCAGTAGTAGATATAGTATTCATTTGGTGCATAACCGAGCAGCGCTGTGTTAGGAGCAACAATGGAGGAAGATGAGCTTGTAAGAGAACTTCTTCTATTGGAAGAGGATAGGATTGAGCCTGAACCGATTTTCATGAATCAAAAAGCCATGAACCAGCTCACTTCCACTTTGTATTCAGGTCCAACAATTCAAGATATAGATAATGCTTTGTTCATCGCTAGCAGAAGAGACCAACTCCAAGCTATTTCACAACCCGGGTTTGAACTTTCTCTTAACAATTTAAGTTCGTTCTAGTACTCCTGTTAAACGTTAATGTTCTTGGAGTTCATTTCTCACAGAATTTCGATATGGGAAAGGGGATTGAGTAAGATGGAGAACAACAAGTACACACTCAAACTCAAAACCTGTGGAAATGGAATGACTGATGATGGTTACAAATGGAGGAAGTATGGCCAAAAATTTATCAAGAATAACGCATTTCCTAGGTAAATGTTTGATCTATGTCTTACTTAAGAACATGACCATATTCGTTATCTAACAAACACTGTATTCTGATACCAACAGGAGCTATTACAAATGCACAAACCCTAAGTGCAGTGCAAAGAAGCAGGTGGAGAGGTCAAGCGATGACCAAGACACACTCATTATAACCTACGAAGGTCTCCACTTACACTTTACTTATCCGTATCTTTTGTTAGACCAATCGGAGCTACCACTCAAAAAGCTTAAACGAACCACCATGGAGCCAGAAGTACCGTTCCAAGATCACATGCAGCAAGACTCGTCATGCTCCGAGACAATTATGGCTTCTCAGGGATTGCTTGAAGATATTGTTCCTCTCCAAGTTCGCAACCCAACAAGCAACGTCGTCGTCCCGTCCACTTCTTCTTCATGCTCTTCTTACCCTTCTAAGACAACATCACCTTCTTCTCCGTCTTGGTCTCATGCTGCGCAAAAAGGGCATGTCAATTGGAGCTAGAAGCCAAGACAAAATCTTTGCTATTTTCTTTTTTTTTCTTCTCATGTTTATCTAGAAAAAAATCGGCAAATAATGCAAAACAGCTTTGATTCTTGTCTATACAGGGTCATGGGCGTAACATTTCTTTTATTCTTTCCGATTATTTCTATTCATAATAATTATCTAAATATAATAATTTATTCTAAAATAATGAAAATAATTCAAAATTTTGAATTATTAATTATTTTATAAAAAATTTGAATTATTTTTTTAGAGTGGTTTTTTTTACAATTCATTTAATTTTACATTTATTAAACATTTTAATTTTACATTTAATTAGATTACAAAACATAATTAAACTGTATTTTATGCAGCTAATGATATGTTGATGCAAGCAAATGCTAGTTAAACTATTTTTTTCTTCAAGAGTTATTGGAAAAGAAATATTGCAATATACTTGATTTTAAATATTTTGTCATCATAAATAGGTGCATAAACTATATATAATTAATTAAAATGTATTAAAAATTAATGTAAAAAAATTAATAAAATTTTATTTATCAAGATTTTTAACAAACTAACCATTAGTTACGGTAATAGTAATCATTTATTCGTCCTAACTAATCATCATAATTATAATAATTATATCAATTCTTATTTTTTACTATATTCATCGTAAATCTTGTTACCAGTGTCTCATATAAATCAAGCACTCCATTAAATCTAGGGTTGACAATAGACCCGGGTGGCTCCAAGCCATCCTTTTCTACCCAAGTGGGGTCTAGCCTAAGATAGCCCAAATTCAATTTGGCTTGACCCTAAATTTTAAAATAAAACTGCAAAAATATAGGTAGTTTTTATCATAATGATGTCATCTTGTTTATAAAAATCAAGCCTCGGATCGAGCTTGAATAGTCCGAACCCGACTTAAGGATTGACTTTTTCATAAAGGTTAAGTTCGAGGCCTACTCAACCCGGACCCATTTGCCATCCGTATATAAATCTCAATTAAGTTTGAGTTTTGGGTGCAATAATAAGTTGGATCACGATTTGAATTAAATTAAACTTTTAAAAAAAGAAAAAATCTATATTTCTAAACTAAAATTGCTTCTTCGGACTTCAAGTTAAACCCAAATTCTTGGGTTGGATTCCCATTTTCTTCAAAAAGAGTTCGCACCCAACCCACCCGTTTACTAATGTTTTCTGTTTCAACCCAATAGTAAATATGAATCAAATGCGGCGGTTTCATGTTCTTGCACGCGTCATTGATCTCCTTTCCTCATTTTCGATTCTAACGAACAAAACGTCCAATCCATTTCTCGCCTTCCGAACAGAGTCCAAGCTCGCGAGCCTCTATTTAGGGTTTTCGTTTTCGCCTAATTTAATGTTAACTTCGCCGGTACGATGATTCTATCGAGAATCGCTCGCTCTTCTTCTCGTCACGTGCTCAATAGAGTAAGCTTTGTTCCTTATCTTTTCTATTTTGTGATTATCTGATTATCAATTGAATAAGCCCCGTTCTTTACTTTCCGTAGAATGTGATCTCCAGGGGTCACAACGCGAGGAACTCGTTAGTGAAAGAACCGATTATGGCGCCCCTGCAGCCAGAGAACGCGTGCATTCCACGCGTCGATGGCGTTTTGGGGCTCGTGAGAGGCTATGCATCTGCCGGTGGAGCTTCGAAACAGTTGTTATCGAGCACTTGTCGGTCAAATGTCGGTTCACTTATTGTAAACCCTAGGTTCAGACGTTTATTTTCAAGCGAAGCTCCGAAGCAGAAAAGTAAGTCCCTAGTATGATTTTCGTGTATGTTTGTGTGTGCGCGCTTTGGATAATGTAAATGCCGCATTTCGGCTTTGTTTAAAGTCTTCTAATGATTTTTGCTTGTATGATGTATATAGAGTATGAGAATTATTATCCAAAGAATAAGAAGGAGACTCCCAGAGCCAATGAGCGCAAATTTGAGTCCAAAGGTGCATCCCCTTTTTATATAGATTCTCATTGGGTTTTGTTTTTTTCCCTAGTTAGTATTCAATTTTGTTGAATTCACTTACTGTCTGTTGAATGGAAAATTTGGGATTGGAATCAGAATAAATGGGGAATTTAACTTGTTTCACAAGTACAGTCTTATTGCTGGTATGCAATTCAAAACTTGATGTTTGTCAAACATTTCTTTAAAATTTCTGCAGGGGACACTGGTGGACGTGCTGGTGGAGATTCCCAAAACATTATTAATCTGCTCCAAAAACTTATAACTCCTTTGTTATTCACAGCCTTTGTATGCTCATCCATCTTATTGGCTCCACTTGAGCAGAAGCAGGCAAGTGCTTGTGAAACACTCCATGGATGCTTAGATATATGCTCTTTCTTATTTATGTGAATGGATATAACTAGTTGATGTTCCACAGATCAGCTTCCAAGAGTTCAAAAACAAGCTACTTGAACCTGGTCTGGTGGATCGCATTGTCATTTCAAATAAATCGGTTGCAAAAGTTTATGTGAGAACCACTCCACGAAATGCAAACTCAACAAATGATGACATTGTCCAGGGTCCTGTTGATGGTACCACTGCCATGAATGTTAGCCAGTACAAATACTATATTAACATAGGAAGTCTTGAATCTTTTGAAGAAAAGCTAGAGGAAGCCCAGGAAGCTTTGCATATAGATCCACATGATTATGTTCCTGTGACTTATGTTAATGAAGTAAACTGGTTTCAAGAATTGATGAGGTTTGCTCCTACACTAGTTCTTCTTGGATTACTCTGGTTAATGGGGCAAAAAATGCAAGGTGGTGTTGGTGTTGGTGGTTCTGGTGGGCAGGGAGCCCGTGGAATATTCAACATAGGAAAGGCACATTTTACAAAAATTGACAAGGCCAAAGATATGGTAAGAATTAACCACACATAAAATTTCGTAATGTTGCTACTTACAATACCCTCTAGAATGTTGATCCCAAATACTTGATTTTTAAGTACCATTTCACCTTGAAAATGGTCAACACATCTAGTTCACTCTTTTCTGTCAAATATGTAATTATTGAAGTGCTTTGACCTTAATTATCATGTTAGTTTATTTGCCTAAGTTTGATTTGGTCCATCAGATACTTTTCAAAGATGTTGCTGGCTGTGATGAGGCAAAACAAGAAATTATGGAATTTGTACACTTCCTCAAGAATCCAAGGAAGTACGAGGAGTTGGGCGCTAAAATTCCTAAAGGTGCCCTTCTTGTAGGCCCTCCAGGAACAGGGAAGACATTACTTGCAAAGGCAACTGCTGGAGAATCTGATGTTCCTTTCCTATCAATGTCTGGATCAGACTTTATGGAAATGTTTGTTGGAGTTGGGCCATCCAGGGTTAGAAGCTTGTTTCAGGAGGCAAGGCAATGTGCCCCAAGCATTATATTTATTGATGAAATTGATGCAATCGGTAGAGCAAGAGGACGTGGGGGCTTTTCTGGTGGTAATGATGAACGTGAAAGTACACTTAATCAGTTGCTTGTAGAGATGGATGGGTTTGGGACCACTTCTGGAGTTGTTGTACTTGCTGGAACTAATAGGCCGGATATTTTAGACAAAGCTCTACTGAGACCAGGCCGGTTCGATCGTCAAATTACAATTGATAAGCCTGATATTAAAGGACGTAATCAAATTTTCCTGATCTATTTAAAAAAGTTGAAACTTGATAAAGATCCTTCTTATTATGCCCAGAGACTTTCTGCTCTAACTCCGGGGTTTGCTGGAGCAGACATTGCAAATGTTTGCAATGAAGCAGCTTTAATTGCAGCGAGAAATGATAGTCCACATGTGACAATGGAACATTTTGAGGCAGCCGTAGACAGAGTCATAGGTGGTTTGGAAAAGAAGAATAAGGTAATATGTTTTTATCTGCATAACCCAGCTGAAATTTTGCTGTTTGAATTTTCTTCATTCACTTGGTAATATTCTCTTTCTGGAGATGACCTTTTATTTCCTTGGACATGGATCTGTTCCAGTTATGGGATGAACCTATTCAACTTTGGTTTGAGCTACCTGCATTGGGAACCATCCTAAGCCTTCAAGTTTGATTGTCATCATCTCATTATAATTTGCAACACAATAGTTATTGTAGTCTTTGAAGAGTTGCATATTCTAATTGCAAAGTTGCTTATGATTTGATTCTCATGGTGGAAGCTGTTCTTTTCCACGTGGTCCATAGACTCTTCCTGCTTAACCAATTTCTTTGATACACGAAATGCAATTCTAATCTGTTTCCTTATGTAGGTTATAAGCCAGCTTGAAAGGCGGACTGTTGCTTACCATGAATCTGGTCATGCTGTTGCTGGTTGGTTCTTGGAACATGCAGAACCTTTGCTCAAGGTAACAATTGTTCCTCGTGGTACTGCAGCTCTGGGCTTTGCCCAGTACGTACCCAATGAAAATCTGTTGATGACCAAGGAGCAATTGTTTGATATGACTTGCATGACGCTTGGTGGACGAGCTGCTGAGCAGGTGATTAACCACTAACTAGGACCGGAGCAGTTTGTTATGTTCATGTACACTAAGTGTGGTTTATTTAATTTACAAGGTTTGGCATCAAGCTTTTGTATTCTTTTGAGTTAAAACTTCAACAAATATTTTTTACTTCAATAGGTTTTACTGGGGAAGATATCAACTGGAGCTCAGAATGACTTGGAGAAAGTAACTCAGATGACCTATGCCCAAGTGGCAGTCTATGGTTTCAGTGACAAGGTTGGTCTTCTCTCCTTCCCCCAACGGGATGATTCATTTGCGATGACCAAGCCTTATAGTAGCAAGACAGGAGCCGTTATAGATAGTGAAGTTAGAGAATGGGTGACCAAGGCATATGATCGTACAATTCAGCTGATAGAGGAACATAAGGAGCATGTGGCTCAGATTGCAGAGCTTTTACTGGAGAAGGAGGTCCTACATCAAGAAGAAATGGTTCAAGTTCTGGGACATCGTCCGTTTAAGTCGATCGAACCAAATAATTATGATCGGTTTAAACAAGGCTTTGAAGAAGAAAAAGAAAAGGAATCTAAAGTTGGGACCTCTGCAGATTAGAATCCTCCCCGCAGCGGCCGGAGATTGCTCCTGCATGGTAGGTGGCTACACAGTTCACGATTTTGTAAATGGGTAAGTCGGTTCAAATCAATTTGAACTTTCAGTTTCTTCAACTAACAAACCATGTAAAGTTCGCCAAAATATGTTAAATTGTTGATATTCCACCGAAAAGAGAAAAGTAACCTTCCTCCACAGTATATGGAAATTTCGAGTTCCAACTAGTTGTGAAACTGATGAAATCCTACTAGTGAATGGATCAGAAACCTTTTAAGTTTTGTCATGACATTTCTGTATAGTTACAGGGGACGATCTGGAATGGTCCCATAAATAGACTTTGGAGAAAGTAACAAATTACGATGGTCCATCAATTTGCCACCAAGTTTTTCTTGCAGTGATGGTGGGTCTTGTTTCTTTCACCAAAAACGAATGGCATTTCTGAGAGACTGACTCTTCAAATAGTGAAATTGTGACCAAGAGATGCGACCGAACTATTCGGTTGATAGAGAAGCACTGAAAACAGTGAACGTTTCAAATAGTGATAATGACATTGTTGGGAGTTCCAGGTCCCAAATCATTTAAACCCAGCAATTTGTAATGGGTTGGATTTCTGGAACTAGTCCTAGAAAGTAATAAAACCATATGGTCCCATTTGCATGATGGGTCATTGTCATTGCAGCTGGATCGTATATGATGACGACACACGTAGTTAATGTGACTTAGAGTTTTTTTTTCATAAAGGTATGATCTGTTCCCGTTATTATCGCATATTCTGAGTAAGTTATTTAACAATTCAACGATTCAGATTTAAGTACGCGAATTCTATTTACTTAGATTGTTGGCATGCGATTTTTGTTTTGCTTAATAAAAACGTTTGTTCCATGCCCCTTGCATCTACAAATATTTAGTGAATATCCATCTAAAGGTTTCAGTAATTCTGGAAGACTTACATATGTCCAGGAAGATGATATTTATGCAGACCTGGAACTTTGCTATGGATTTAGAGCTATTCTTCATTTCTAAACTACCCCGTATTTGTACATATATTGGATATTGTTACAAGTTGCATCTTGATAACTAGCAGATACATACAAAAAAGTTTCATTTTCTGCAGAATTCATGGGGCAAATTCCGTTGCCTTGAATTGGTATTATTAGCTTCTGCTTCATTTTCTCTTTATCGTGTCTCATATGGTCGAAAGCGATCTATGCTTCAAGCTAGCTCTGCCCCCCTTGGCCTTTCCTAACAAAAAAGGCAGTGGATGATGACGACATGTGCACAAGCCCTTTTTTTAAAACCTCTTTTTTCAACATTTTTGTGGTGTGAAGTTGATCTCTATCCACACAGGTGCTGGTGTATCATGTATGATAATAAAGCGTGGATGTTCATGCAAAAGAACTACAGTTTGACACATGAACCCTTTGCTTGCCTCAGGTTACAATCTACTCTCAGCTAATCTACAAGATACTCAATTAGTGGAAGTGCTTCTTCATAACATGATTTCTGGATATACATCACAATATTAGAGGTCCAAGTTGAATCCTCCTTCAAAGGGTGATTGAATTCTGACAGATATGACACCAAGAACCGTCTTTGTTTTGACATTTGAGGCTTGTGTTCAAGAGACGGCTTGTTTTTTACCATTATAAAAGTGAACAATAATGCTTGCTTTAAGAGAATGCAATGAGGCTAGATTCATTTCAACTCCTAAATATGATAGCTTCTTAGCAATCACTCTACTTTCCATTACTATTCTGAACAATTATAACAATTACAAATGATACACATCTAATTACGGATAATACGAACGTAATTATAAAAAATCGAGATATTGTACTAATACGAATGTCGTAATCTCAGTTTATCTATGAAAATCACACATTGAGACAAACTTGGGTTGCTTTTAAGATTCCAAAAGCCTAACCTAGAGCCAGAAGTTGGCAAGTTAATGACCTCCTTGTTGGAAAGCAAATGAAAAGGATAAGGGGTGACTACTGCAATATGGCTTAATAATTCAGCACCAATCATTTGTGCCAAACTTGAACCCATTCAACTGCTAATTCTTCATGAATATGTTTTGGAAGTAAATAAACAGCATCAGATTGGTAAGATCCCAGAAGACCAATTCCTGTATTTTTGCGGCGGACAAAAGAATTATGTGTTTATCCTGTTGCCATTAAGCTCAACAAATCCAACTTAATCCCTATTTGGCAGATTGCATTAGTGGGAAACTCCATAATTACTAATTCTTTATCCAAAAAGTATTAATAAACTACACTTAGAGGTTCTAATTATTGCTAAAAGTTAGGCAAGAGGAAGAATTTATATTGCAATGCCAATAAGACATGCATTAAGTACAAATTGTGTGTACAACACTAACTCTACCAAATTCCCAACTCTCCCACCTACTTACCCACATAATAGAGATGGCAATTTTGACTCCATCCATCTCAATAAAAAATTAACAAAAACCAATATTTTAAAAATCAGATTGGAAGTGAAACCGGTAAAAAAAGATATTTAAGATTTAAAAGGTTCAACCGGTATTAGACCCTCATAGAACTGACTAAAAATTGAATAAAATTAAAAAAAAATTAAAATATGATTGAAAGAAATTGCCCTTATTTATCAAAGAATTTGAAGTTCAATTAAAAAAAGATTATTAAATGAAAATTAATTAATCTTTTTTGATTTACTAGAACTTATTAGTTTGTCATTTTTATTTGAATAATTAATAAATCATTCAGTTTTTAACAACGAGAGTTATTAAAATAAATTAAATTGAAAAGTTAAAAATTGAACCGAAAAATTAGACGGTTCAAAGTTTATACAATTGAACTAGTTGGATTTCTCAATCATGGACAAAAATTCATGTTTTAATTATGTTAAAATAATATTTAAATGTTAATTTAATTTAATTTAAAATTATTTAACTTTTTGAGTCAACAAAATTTAAACTTAACTACTATGAAATTTGTGTCTTTGGGTCATAATTACTTGAAAATAGCTATTACTCCTCCAGCATATCAAATTTTCTGTCCAATTATTTTGTTCCAACCATATTCTATTAAATATCATCTATATATTTACGTGGGATCCCCACCCTGAGTGACTTTCATCGTTTATAGTTGACTTGAGATAAAGGCAGACAGGTGTACAGCACCGTTTTCTTCGAGATATTTTCTTGATAGCAGATGCTTGCTCATGTGCGATTGAAGTACAAGTTATTTGTTGTTTATACATTTGGAAAACACGAACGTTATCCACAGCTTGTGTGAAGATTGGAAAAGTAAAATTAGGGAAATTTGGTAAATAGAAATTTTAAAAAATTATTTAAAAATATAATAAATGGAAAGCTATATATAATCTTAGAGGACATCAATATAATATATTCTCTATAATGACTATTTTTTACTAAATTAATAATCTTAATTCAAGTAATTATGAAAATAATATAAATATTACATTCGAACACATACACACGTATATATAATAGTATTGTAATGATTAAGTTATGAATAAGAATACAACTCAAGTAAAAGTCTTGCAAAAACGTAAGATTCGGATAAATCTTTAGCAAGTTAAGTAGAGAGACTATTTTCGATAGGCTTAAGCTTAAGAAAAAAATATACGTATTAAAGTAAAAATAAAAATAACAATAGACCTAATAATAATAATAAGTATAAATTAAATTATAAAAATAAGTAATATAATAAATATAAAATAAACTCAAGACTATATATATATTTATATAAGCGTTTTCAGAAGTCTTATGATAATAGAATAAGAAGCTAAAATATATATTAAAGTGGAGAGACTATTTTCGATATATATTAAAACTAAAATATATATTAATTAGTAGAGAGATTATTTTCAATAGGCTTAAGAAAAAAATATACATATTGAAGTAAAAATAAAAATAACAATAGATCTAATAATAATAATAATAAGTATAAATTAAATTATAAAAATAAGTAATACAATAAATATAAAATAAACTCAAGACCACACACACTTACACACATATATATATATATATAATTAAGCGTTTTCAAAAGTCTTATAATAATAGAATAAGAAGCTGAAATATATTTTCTTTCTTTGGATTTACATGATGTAAACTAAATATACCCTGGATTATTTAATTTTTTGGTTCGAGTCACCTTAAAATTTTTTATTGTTAAAAATTGATTAATTTATTAATTATTCAATCAATTTTTGTAAATTAATATTTTTATAAATCAATTAATTTTTATTTAACGAAACTTTCAATTAAAAATCAAAATTTTAATAATATTTTAAATTTTAAATTTTATTTAATTTTTAGTAGATTTTTGACGGTTTATACGAGTTGAAATTTTTAAACGATAAATTCTTATCTTACTTGTTTAACCCTTGATCTAATATTTAAATCATTACTTACTAATTGTAACTTTTTAATTAAAAAACAAAGAAAGATATTTTCTCAAATCTCATCAAATCCTCTGGTACATTTATTCTGATCTAATTTTATTATATTAAAAATTATTTATACATTTATATAAAGTTCAAAAAATATATATAAATAAAATTTAATAAAATATAATCAAAATATGATAATCAAAATAAAAGATCTAATATATCTGCTTAAATAAACTAAAAGGAACATATTTTGATAATAAAATCATCACCTTTTGAATCACCCCGTGAATCATTACTATTATTATTTTATTCAGTATTAAACAGAAGAATTCCTACACCGTCCGTTCAATTGAATTCATGAAAAACGTGAATGTCATTAAACAATTGGACTACAAAATATCTATGCGAAATCCAAGGCCATGGGGTCTGAACTCTGAAGAAACATCATCCTCTGTACTAACTCCTCGAGACTCCCAACTCATGGAAGGACGTGGCCGCCATGGATGTTGCTTTCAAAGTCAACCGTCCGTCCTTCCAGGTAATAATTATACAATTAATTAAATATAATGCATGGGCCGTACCAAATAATAGCGAAAAAAGAAAGAAAAGATATCTTAGGTTAGACTTAGGGCGGTTCAATTAAAAATACTGTTAAGTATTAGAAAGTACAAGTGCATCAATTTATAGATTATAATAAACTCATGATAATTCACTTAATTAGTATTAAATAAACTCGTGATTTTTAATTTAATATTAAAATTTTTAAATTTTCATTTAGTAACTTGTTTTTTAAAATTTTTTACAAATTATTTCTACTGATGTGACGTATTTTTCGAAATATCTATTTGTTAGATACAAGAGTAAAAATAATTTTTTTTGGCTTAATTTGTACAAGTTTTAAGGGATCAATTATTAAATTAAAAGCTTTAAACAAATTTACGCTAAATTGAAAATTTTTTAAAAATTAAACACTTTTGAATTATTATCCTTTTAAATTTTCCTTAAAAAGGGTTTATTATTAAAAGTTCTATAATTAAATCTTACCTTCTAGTGGTAGAAAGTTTAATTGAGTAATTGAATTAAATTTATTGTCTAATTTTAATTCATCAAAACCTAATCAGTACAACAACACAATAATAACATATAGAAATCTCACTAAGATGTAAAATCTAAAGAGGTCCAGTAGTATATAACCTTATCTCTAATTATTAAAAGGTTATTTCTGATAGACCCATAGAAAAGAAAGAAAAAGACCTAATTAATAGAATGTAACAAATATATTATAATTTATTTAATACATATTTAAAATGATAAATTTAAAAAATGTGTCCATAGATATGTTGTCATAAGTGTGGCTATTAGAGAATATATAAAACCAATTGAGTTTACCTTAAACAACTGCTTAAGATATTGTAATGAAATGGTCTATTAACATGATATCAGAGCTTTATATTCAAACAGTCTTGAGTTTAAATATTTACCACCCATCTATTTATCATCAAATTAATTCAGCACAAGGTAGAGTACGTCTGTATAAGTTTCAAGCCTAAAGGGCTTTCACTTGAAGGATTGTGTTAGAGAATATATAAATCCAATTGAATTGGTCTCATATAACAGCTTAAGCTATTGTAGTGAAATAGTTACTTAACAATGGTTATAACTGAAATTATTGAGAGGAAAAGGTAAAGAAGTATGGCATTTTCAGGAAAGCTAAGCCCATGGTATCTCCCTCCATTCCTTTATTGTTGTTTTCCAAGTAGGTAACTATCTGCCCTTGTAATTTATGTATTATATGAATGTGAAAGAATCACTAAACAACCCTTTTTTACTCTCAGAATTCCTCTTTGAGCATCATTTTTTCAACATGTTTTGTTCTTTTCTCCAACATTCAATCTTAGGGTCATCAATTATTTCCTCATATAAAACAATATAATACATAAAGTTTGCTTTTCTGGTCTCACATTAGGGTTCGTCACTTTCATACCAATCATGGCGGCATAAACTCCCAAGTCATTGGTGCATGCATTTGTTGATTTTGTATTTAAATATTTTAAGGTCAGATCATCAATATAATAATCGAATATTTGAAGAAGATGAATGTACCATATCATCATCGTATGATGAATCTCTAAACTTGACTTTGCAACCATTATTCCATGTTTACAGATACCAAAATCAGTATATCTAAAGAGTTACATAGGATCATTACCATATAACTTTAATTTAAGATGTCACAACAACTCCAACTTGAAGGTTTCTTCAGTGTTGTCACGCAGCATGTATTATTGATGCGATCTTCAAAATAGTTGAATGTTGAATTGGAAAGCAGCAAATAACCTAATTTTGTTGATCATCTTTATCCTTAAATAACAACAAAATGAGGACATGTTGAGTTCAGTTCCAACATCTTAGCAATATACGTGTCTTGTAAGGATGTTTCAACACAAACTGGTGCGTCCAATTAATCAAATAATAACGTTAACATGAGACACTAATCGTACATAAAATGATAAAAAGAAGAAGGCAGACGTGAGCTTCTTGTCTTCGGCTTCAATTATAGAGGGCCACACCACACACGAGAGACACTCTCGTCTCGTGCCCTCTCAAGTGCTCCAGAAATCTGACAATCATACCCCAGAAACAGACGGCTCACCCACTGATTATAATGCTTCATGGATTTGTGTTCCATTTTTCAACTTCTTTTTCAGAATCAGATGTCACCTGCAACAACAATTCATGTTCTAGTTGCTTTTTTTATAAACTGGTGATTGATACAATCGACAAAGTTGAAGATAAGTTGCATACAATTAATATAAGTTTTTTGTGTTGTACCATATTATGATTTCAATTTAGGGTAAAAGATATAAACATCTTTTGTAGTTTAAGAATTTTTAGAAAAATTCTAAAATAACGATAATATTCAGTATGAATCATGCTGATACGTCAGATCTAGGGTTTAGAAATTCTTTAACTATGAAAATTCTTTTATGATCTTTAAAAGTTTTTCAAAATTTTCACATAATTTTTTATTTTTCAAACAAATCCCTTGTTTTATGCCTTGATTAGCAAAATAACGACAAAATACATGCAATATGAAACGAATCAAATGTTATTTACACGCCGATTTAATCTAACTCTTGAACTCAAATCAAACTAATTAAATTTAATTTAAATTAATAATTTATTGTAATTATTTAAACTTTTTATTTAAATTAAATTAAATTAGTTTGAATTTGATTTAAGAGATAAGCTGAGTTATCATATATTAATGACATTGCTCATTCCATACCTACTATTTATATTACGTGTATTTTGTTGTTAGTTTTTAATCGAAGTTTAAGATAAGAGGTTTTTTAAAATAAAAAATAAAAAATTCTTTTGATAATTTTAAAGATTAGATAGTTTTTATAAGTTTTCTTAAATTACAAGAGATGTCTTAATTAGAAGTTGTTTCGCAAACAGATAATAAACTGTTTTTAAGCTTATTAACTAAAGTTAGCTTTTTGACTATCTTGAAAAGTTATTAATGTGTTTAGTAAATGATTTATTGGTTAGCTTATTTAACTTTAATAAGTTGACTTCTAAAAACTCCATAAGAGAAACTTTTATAGGGTTAACTGTTTGCCTAATGATAATATTGTCCTCACTTTACTCTCTACTTTTGTTTTGTGTTTTTTCAAAGTTGGCTTTTTTTTATCGTACAATTATATCGTGAAGTTTGGAAGAATATAATAAAGGGCTCATTAAACTTTTTAATTTTTATTTAATTTTATAATATTAGTTTACATTTAAAAACACCATAATATTAAGTTTTTGAACATAAAGAGTCACATTAAATTAATATTTTTAGTATATAACTACTATACATCGTATGGGTGCCATACTATAATTATAAATATTTTTAATTTATTAAATAATAAATTTCATACATATTATATGAAAATATTAATATGATGTAGCTCGCTCCATCATTTATATTAATAGAGCATTTAACGTTAGATTATTATTATTATTATTCTTGTTATTGTTGTTGTTGTTGTTATTATTATTATTATTATTATTATTATTATTATTATTATTATTATTATTATTATT
>JAOSBN010000005.1:46487128-46507763 GCA_027563595.1 Erythroxylum suave | reverse complement strand
ATTATTATTATTATTATTATTATTATTATTATTATTATTATTATTATTATTATTATTATTATGTTTTTATTAAAGTTTTGAACTTAATTTTTTAAAATTAAATGTCTAAAATTCAAATTCTTATAAGAATATTTAACGAAATATTAAGAAATAGAATATTCACGCCTTTATAATTTTTTTAAAATCATGCCCTCATAAGTCATTTTGCACATCAACAACTAATATTAAATAGCTAATTTTATCAAACATTTTTAATAAACAACTGAAGTTATCTACTGTTTGCCAAACAACAATTATGTCTTTTACACTTATTAAAACATCCTATCTTATATCATAATTTATATACAAAACTCCGATGAATTTACAATACACCATAGAGTTGAAGGAAAAAATTTAGATATTTTTTAAAAAATTTGTTATTCAATTTTTATATTTAACCTATTGACAAAACATAACTCAAATTTGACATTTCATCTAAAGTTAATAGACAAGTTTGAATGTGCAATTCTTTTTATATGAAATAATGAGTATGCAAAGTTAGAATTTACAAGTAATTGCTTTCATTACCTTTCAAACAAAAAAAAAAGTAATTGCTTTCATTAGTGTGGGAGCCACATACTGGAGATATTTATATTTTATTCTTAATATAAAAATCTAAGGACAAAACTATCACTCAATCAATATCACGCAACTACAAGAGACCTTGACTTTATTTATTCCACGTACAATAATAAATATTTATAGCATTAAGTGTTGAGTCTATTAATATAAGAAATTTGTAAGTCATTGGATATTTAAAATATTGTTGGGTGGTCTATTTGGTGGAGTAGGAGGTATGGGGTCAAAAAGTTCAGTGTTTGAATCTTTCTACTTACACTTTCTCGATCGAGCTTGTTGTACAGGACTGGCCTAGTGAGTAGTACCCAATTGACATGATTTGCAACTATTGCCTCAATCCGAAGATTTACCCAGTTTACCTCCAAATTATAACAGCAGCAGATTTCTCCATTCTAAAAAATTAAAAATTTGCACAATTAAAAAAAAATGTTCCCTATGTGTATATAATTTAGATTTAAGAAAAATAAAAATTACTAAATTCTAGCATGGCCATGTTAATAAATCTATTTTATGCCAAAAATAATTCTGACTAAATAAAGAGTTGATTATACTATTAATTATTTCCAGTTATGTTAATAAAATGACTTATAATCTCAAAATTTAACTAAATAAAATCTTAAATATTTATAGTAATTCATCTAACCATTCATAACCAATAAATAATAAATTTGGACATAAAAGCGAAATTGCAATGTTCAACCGTAAAATCTTGAATCGTTTAACTTTTCGATTTAATTTTAATTTTTTGGTTTAGCTTACGTTTATAACTTTTGTTGTTTAAAATTGATCAATTTATTAATTAATTAGTCAATTTTTAAAAATTAATAAGTTCTTTTAAATTAAAATAAATCAATTAATTTCGTTTAATATTATCTTTTATAATAAAACTTAAAATTGACCAATTAGTTAAAAATAATTTTTTTAAATCATATTTCAAAATTTTTAATTTTTTAAATATTTTACTAGATTTATGATAATCTAATATTAATTAAATCTTTTAATTTTTAAACATTTTATTTTATTGGTTTAAATACCGATGCGACTTTTAAAATATTAATAATTAGACTCATTGGACAAATTTTTCACGTGATAAATTAATCAAACATGCAGGGGCAATTCAGGAATTTTACGTTCTTTATTACAGTCTTTTTTTTTTATTTTTTAATTTTTTCTTACGTTGGGAGGAACCGTGAACTTGAACCTTCTTTTGTTGTTTCTATGATCTTGTTTTCTAACTAACTTTTAAAATTCGTGTCCTAAAACAGAAAAACAAAAATTTTATATAAACAAAATTGCAAAAATGAAAATTTTGTCTGGTCCTTTTCAAAGTTTCTAAAATAATTTAGAATTGAAGATGGAGGTGACATTGAGGCTTTTGCCTATATAAAGCCATGTCTGCCTATCATGTTCTTCCCCCTCACCCTCTCCTCCTCTGCTCTTCTCTTTGTTCAATCTCTCTTTTGCATCAATTGGTCTCTTTAATTTCTCATAAAGATCTCATCTTTTGTTCTTGTTCCATTGAACAAGGAGCCTGAGATTGGTACGATACATTAATATATCTTTCTGCTTTGAAGCTTTGGCATTTTCTTTTTTTCTTATGACCCTTTTGAAGGATTTCTTCATCTGGGTTATTAAGCTTGGATGACAGTTCCTTCATTGATATGATCTTCGTTTGACATTGCTCAGCTAGACACCAGGAAAACGAACCCTATTTTTAAGATGCAACTTGTCTATAATTATCTCAAGGCATAATAAGATGCCTATTTTGGTTATCTTGTTGGAATTTTTAATTTGATTCAGAACTGAAACAATCCTTGAGACGTCTGTGATGCTAAAAACTTGGAAGCATGGAACCCTTTTTGCAGTTTTTCGTTCCTTTTGTTTGTAAGAGAAAAAGATGGCCTTTTTCAGTTTGTTGGAGATCATCAAATCTCTTTTTCTCTGAACTTTTTCTGTTGTTATAATGTCATTGGCTCTATTGATAGCCAGTTTTCCTAAAATGAAGCAACTTTATTGACTTTCCAAATGCATAGTCATCAGGAGCTTCACGTTCCATAACTGCGTTGGTCCACTTATTCTGCATATAATCTTCTGTGGTCATTGTGGATTTGTCATTTGTATCACTTGTCTAGACTCTTCTTCTCCTAGTGGGAAACATCATTTCATACAAACCGTGAAACTTACCCTTTTAAGGTTTAGATTGAATTTTCATCTTAGCTTTGGAGGGTTTAAGTTTTCATGGAGCTTAGCATTGATACCTTTTCGTCGTGTTCTGTAGATTTCCTGTCCAGAATGGATTTCGAGGACTGCTATCTTCAGGCACAGAGACCAAAATATGATTGCCTTCTCTTTGGTAAAAGTTCCATTTCAGAAGATTTTGTTAGTAAACTGCATTACGATTGGAACAAATTCTTATTTTTTGTTTATCTAACTCTGCAGATCTAGATGATACCCTTTATCCCCTAAGTTCTGGTATGGCAGCAGCATGTGGCAAAAATATTAAAGGTTAGTTTCTGCTTTTAGTTTTTCAATTTTCTGGATGAAGCTTGAGTTCATTGAATAAGAAATGAATATTCTTTTGCAGATTACATGGTTCAAAAGCTTGGCATAGATGAAAACAAAATAACTGAGCTGGGTACCCGACTGTACAAGAATTATGGCACAACAATGGCTGGTCTCAGGGTAAGGCATTTGAACTGTTTTAATGCCAAAACTATCATCCACTTCGCTTCTTAGATGAGAAATAATTGTATCTGCTTACTCTTGTACAGGCAATTGGCTATGACTTCGACTATGATGAGTACCATAGGTGGGTATATTTGTCTTCTTCTCTCAACTTTGTTTCAGTGCTTAACATATGACTTTCGTCTGATGTGAATTTACATATTTTCTTTCCTCTCTGCAGCTTTGTTCATGGCAGATTACCTTATGAAAACCTTAAACCAGACCCTGTCCTGCGGAGTCTTCTGCTCAGCTTGCCTGTTCGCAAAGTTGTAAGTACCTTGTTAAGGTCAATATCCTTACAATTTTTTAAACCAAATTGGAGATTTCTTGATCTGTTTTTTTATTACATTACAGATCTTCACCAATGCAGACATGGTACATGCACTTAAAGTTCTTAACAAACTTGGGTTGGAAGACTGTTTTGAAGGGATTATTTGTTTTGAGACTCTGAATCCTACCCACAAAAACACTGCTTCTGATGATGAAGATGACCTTGAATTTCTTGGATCTTCTGCCATTAATGGCTCTGCTTCAACTACAAGTAGTGCTCCTGAGATATTTGACATTGTTGGTCATTTTGCTCAACCAAGTCCCAATTCAGTATTGCCTAAGACCCCCATTGTCTGCAAACCATCAGAGATTGCCATAGAACGAGCTCTCAAGATAGCTAATATTGATCCTCAGAGAACTGTAAGTTACTCATTTTCAAGATTCAAGAAAAGGGTCATAAAATCTTTTAGGTTGGATTTGTTAGTTGCAACTTGCCTAACGTACTCAGAATTAATTTCCCCTTACAGTTGTTCTTCGAGGATAGCGTACGCAATATCCAGGCTGGAAAGCGTGTAGGTCTTGATACTGTGTTGGTAAGCCAATCAAAACTGCAAAATAAGTCCTAAAACACTGCAACTTTTGAAGAATTTAAGAATGTTATTTGCCTAATTTTTCTCAAATAAATTTCAGGTTGGCACTTCACAGAGAGTCAAAGGAGCAGACTATGCACTGGAAAGCATCCACAACCTGAGGGAAGCAATTCCAGAGCTATGGGAAGCTGAGATTAAGTCAGAAGTTGGTTATTCTGAGAAGGTTACAGCTCAGACACCTGTCAGAGCTTAGATATATGTGCTCTGATTAGCCTGAAAATCATCTGTGTCAGGATCTTATTGGTTGTTCTTTACAAGGTTACAGCAGAGACACCTGTCACAGTTTAGATATATGAGCTATCATTAGCCTCTAGCAGACAAATCAGTTGCGTTAGTAACTTCCCTATCTTATGTTCCATCGATGTAGATGCCTTCCTGCAATCATTAATCCAAAAAAATGATTAAAAAAAGTCCTTCCTTCCCTGAAATCTCTCTGATACACTCAAACTGATGTCATAATCAGTTAGCAATCATTTGATTCCAATAGCTAAAAGTCATGCTTATCATCAAAATAACATACATATAATACAGAATACGTCAAATCTACAGCAGAAGAGGTACTGCGGATAATATATACGTTCATTTTCAAGCTTTCCAACAAGTAACAATCGTAAGCAAGGCAACAGGTTTGTATAACTACGTGTGAGATGTGTGATGGTCCTGTAGTTTAAAGATTACCCGAAGTTACCATCAAACAAATTCAAGCTGGCAACAAAACAAGAACCTTAGCCCAGTTGCAGATATGATCTTTGAAGCTGAAAAGTGGAAACCTAAGTAAGTTTTCAAATCATGGAAGCCCCATAAATGGACAGCAGGAATGTCCCACTTCTGATGCAAAGAACCATGGAACCTTACATCATGGTGTGTCATTGCCAATGAGCAGGCTGGAGATAGAACATTGGAAGCACAGATTGGTGAACAATAATGCAAAACTTTGGTGTGGATTGTTGAGCTTGGATCTTCACCTACCCAATAACTCCATCCTGCTAATTAAATGCTTTGTGGACAACTCACTCAGCTTGAGTTAAGAGTTGCATTTAATAATTTTCTTTAACTTTAATTAATAATAACAATTTAAATTATTCAGTGATTATCAAATTTAAATTAAGATATTTTTTAATTTGAATTTGAAAATTCTTTTCAATATCAAATTCTAATTTTAGAATATTCAAATTCAATCTGATTTATTATCGATTTCAAAATTTTATTTATATAAATTAATATTTTTATTATAAAATGTATATAACTCAAAATTTTTAATTATGTGATTAAGTCTTTGACATGGTTAACAATTAATTATGTTGTGTATACATTTTTCCCAAATAAAAATTAGATTGTTAACTTTTGTAATATTATAAACTTAATTATAAATGTAAATATTAAGAATTAATTTGACCTTTCCTATCAATATACATAATTATTTATATATATATAAATTTAAGAAAAAATTTTATAGTAATAATAAAATAATTATTTCTATCATAAATAATAAATAATAATATTAAAATACAAATTTTCTTTTATAATAGAAATAAAATAACTACTAATCACCACCAAAGATTCTTCGGCCCAATCCATATAGCTAACCCCAATTGTGCTACCAACTTCAACCCGACCCGGTCCATTAGAAAGCTAAGTTGGCACTTGTAACAAACGGTCCGGATAAGGTTGACAAAACAACAACCTGCGACTGACGGCTACGAGAGAGAGAGAGAGGGAGCTGGTTTGATCGTCGGTTGCCTGGAAATTAATGCTACTTAACCAATTGGAGCGTTGAGACGTGTCCCGTTTACGTTCTCTACCATCGGTTGCGTTTGACACACAGTTGGACACTTCCAGAATCTTCGGAACTTTCTCTTCGCTTCTTTTCTTCTCCTCTGTCATCATTGTTACTTTGGTGGAGTTGGTTGAGTGTATCAGCTTCAATGGCGAGCTTACCTACTGTCCTTGTCACCGGAGCTGGTGGCAGAACTGGTGCTCTCTCGCTCTCATACACACGCGCACACATTCACATTTTAGTTTGTTATAGATGTTTTTTAATTCTTTGTTTTGTTCTGAGACAGCTTCTTCATGTTGTTTTTTATGGGCTTTTTATGTTTTTTTGCCACAAAGATTGAATCTTTATAAGCTGAATGATAAGGGATGATCAGTAATTGTATTTTTGTTCCTCAATTAACCTACGATTAATGCGAATAAACTTGTTACCAATTTACCATGAAATGGGTGATTAAAACCCTGATTGGTGTGGTAGTCTTCTGGGGATTAAGCTCTGTTTCTGTAGATGACTTCAATCATATGTAGTTGGGCTCATGGATGGCTTGAACGTTAAAATTAGTTTAAGATTATAGGATCAACTTGTATGCATCATTGATTAAATCACTATCTAGTTGTTAATCTCTGGTCTCACCGGTTAAAGGAACTTTGCAGAGAAAATTTTCTTCCTTTCCAAGTTCGAATTTTTCTGATAAAGTTGGTTTTGAATTTAAATACATATATATGTAAGTTTAAAACAACAACTGATCTTTGGCAGTTGAAAAGATTAACTGACTCAGCATCGGTGTTTTTCTGTCTACCATGAACAATTATGGAAAGTTCTTGATGTTTGTCTTGTTCTAATGCAATTTGTGAGTTGCGATTGGTCCTTACCTTTTACAAGCTTCAACGACAGGTTCGAGTTTTGCTTCGGTTAATCATTAGTTTCTAAGAAGTTTTCATTGCCTTACAATATGTAGGGTAGGCATGATATACTTTTATGGTCGCAAGTTTATAACCTTTTCTTTTACTGCAGATATGTAAAGGCAGTGGAAGTATTGTTTTATCTGTTCTGCCTTCATCAAAGCTTGGTATTGATTATCTTTTTGTCAATTGAAATTTCTGCAGGTTCAATTGTTTATAAGAAATTGAAGGAGAAATCTGACCAATATGTTACAAGAGGTCTAGTGAGAACTCAAGAGAGTAAGGAGAAAATCGGTGGAGCAGAAGATGTCTTCATTGGGGATATAAGAGATGCCGAAAGCATCATCCCAGCTATCCAAGGAATTGATACTCTGATTATCCTCACAAGTGCAGTGCCAAAGATGAAGCCTGGATTTGATCCATCCCAAGGAGGAAGACCTGAGTTTTATTATGAGGATGGTGCTTTTCCTGAACAAGTAATTCGTGTATTCCTGGTTATTGAATCATTAAACGTCATAGATTTTCATTTTGCTAACATCGGTTTGATGCCATTGTGGATTTAGGTTGACTGGATTGGTCAGAAAAATCAAATAGATGCTGGTGAGAGTTCCTTCCCTTCTCCTTATTGATTTATACTTTCATTTCTTCAAGTTAACGCGTTTGAACTAAAATCGGTCACTACATGAACAGCCACGGCTTCCGGAGTAAAGCAAATTGTTTTGGTTGGATCTATGGGTGGAACAAATCCTAATCACCATTTAAACCGCTTGGGCAATGGGAATATACTGGTTCGTGATCCTTCCTTGTATCTCGAGAAAAAGTTTGTGTTTCTGGTTTTCTTTTAGACCGCTCTTTGTGGAAAAAGATTATACTTGATCTTCTTATATTTTTGTGTCTTCTACTCTATTATCTCTTCTTCTGTGCTTTTTAGCTTACCGTAATTCTTCCTGTGTTTCATAAGATTTGGAAGAGAAAGGCTGAGCAGTATTTGGCTGATTCTGGTGTTCCATACACCATCATAAGGTAAGATATGGACCAATACAGGTCCTCTTTGCTACATAATTCATTTTATTCAGCTTCTTCCAAAATGTGATTACGCAAATTTGCATGTCTGATTGGGGGGGCCGAGATAACCGTAAAGAGTCAGCTCTAAAACTTATCTGGAAACAATTGATATGAAAAATAAGGTTACATGTTTCGAGTCCTTGCCTAATGTGGCTAACCTTGAAAGTTTACTCCTTTCTTGTCTGTGTTTTTCTTTTTATCTTATATGGAGCTTGCAAACTGACACCGACCTTTCTAGCTGAATCAGGCCTGGAGGCCTGCTAGACAAAGATGGAGGTATACGAGAACTGCTAGTGGGAAAGGATGATGAACTGCTGCAGACAGACACGAAAACCATTCCGAGGGCTGATGTTGCAGAAGTTTGCATTCAGGTATAATTATAGAGAACCAGAAATTACAGTGCTGTTTTGCTTGATACCTCTATGCTTTTCTCTGGACGTTTACATTCTGATCAGTTGTCAGTCGAACCGAGCATTAATGTCCATGATCTCTGAAACAGGCACTGCAGTATGAGGAAGCTAAGTTTAAGGCATTTGATCTCGCTTCAAAGCCAGAGGGAACAGGAACACCGACCAAAGATTTTAAAGCCCTCTTCTCACAAATCACTGCTCGTTTTTGATTCCCAGTTGCTTCTACTATTGCTCTGGGATCATTGTAGCTTTAACATGTATTAACAGTGAAGAGTATAAACCCATCTTGACATGCAAAAACTGCAGAAAGAAAATGACAGACACGTCCTGAAACCTTGTCAGGAGACACTTAAACTACAGAGAAGTTCATGTTCAATTTTAGATGAATAAGTCACACTACTTTCCATTGAAATTCCAGTGAATCATGAAATTAACTGCAGAACATGGAACCTTGGAACCCATATGTTCATGTTTGGAGCTTATCATTTGCAGTATCGTCCATCTTCAGGATCCGTTGAATCTCAACCTGGTGTAATATTATCCAATGCCTGCAATTGAAAATCAACATTCATCAAGAAGCTAATAACACATAATAGTCTCAGAAGAAAGGCATTCAATCTTATGTTCTAATGTTGATATATGGCATGTTATTATAGTACACACACATATAAATTAAGTTTTAATGAATGTTTATACTTATTAAGTTAAACTCGGGTCTTGCCCTTTATTATCTCTTAAGTAAAACTTGTTTACGACATGATATGAAAATAATTATATGACCTACTCTGTTCCACTAAGCAACAAATAAGAACAGAGGGACACCAAGTTACCAATCTGAGGTCAGTGTCTGAGATTCTTACACGTGTTTCCTATTTGCGGTAGCACGTGCATTTTCACAAGATTCATCATCCATGGTCACGTGAGGTTATCCTGTCCAAGCTCAAACCCGTCCACAAGTGCGACTCAAAAGACCGAAGCCTGAAAGTTCCGATGTTGCTCGGCGGACCCTTGTCTGTGGGGAGTTTGAATTCCTCCAAATTACACTTTGAAATCCAAAACCCTAATCGGAATTCGTTCATTTCCACCAAACTAACGGGAAATCCATCACGTCGCTGCCTAATCATCGCCAATTGCTCTCTCAAAAACAATCCACAAGGTAACAACACTTGTAAAGTTATTTTCTTTTTCAATCAAATTCGACTAAAGAATGATGCTTTATCGTTACCCAGATGATGAAGGAAGCAGTTTAGGAGTTAAAGCTGCATTGTCCTTTCTCAGATTTTACAAGAGTATGTTGTGTCCTCTGTTTCCCTGTTACTGCAGTTCATCATCACTTCTGAGCCTTGTGTTACATAAACTGTAAATTCTATGTAAATGTCTCGTGAATTATATGAAATTGGTGTGAAAAACAGAGGAAATCTCGCCGATTTTACCCAGAAGTTGCAGATACGTTCCGACGTGTAGTGAGTACTCGATGATAGCTTACAAGAAGTACGGATTCGTAAAAGGGACAGTTTTGACTGCTTGGCGACTCTGTCGTTGCAATCCACTTGGTAGACAGTTATTCTTGTTTTCAATCTTATGTTAAAATTTGATTAACGTTTGCAGCATGAAAATTTGTGTTCTGTTTTGCTTGTTACAGGTGGGTCTGGTTTTGATCCTCCAAGATGGTTTGATGAGGAAACGCCAAGTGAAGAAAGAGATCTTTGGGATTGATTAAAGATGGTCTCTTTTCATTGTCATCTTCTAAACATTAGCAGAATTCACCTTGAAATTACCTACCCAGTTCATAGGTTTTTGTTGTAGGTTCACACAAGAGGAAAGATTTCACCTTTTTCCCTACCATTGAACAGAAAGAGTTCCATCTAAACATGGGGATGAAACCCCACGTGGCAGTGTTGTCGACTTGGAGAAAATGGAGTGATGAATCGGCGGGACAAGATGCTTTGGGAAGAGCAGGAATAGCAATAAACAAATGTACAACATAGTGAATCTGACCATGATATTGGTCCCTATTCGAAAAGCACCTTCCTTCGAAAAGCACCTTCCTTCAACAGTGGTGGTGCCTTTGAGTGAGTGGCTTACTTTGTTCTACGAATTATTTCAATGGAATTTCTGGGAATTCCTTGTCTACATCTCAATAATACACCACGATTGTAGAGATAGGACCACCATTATCGAATCTCAACTCCTAATGGCTTTGGAATTCGGTAGAAAGAGCACTATTTTAGAGATCATCGGGCCAATAAGAGATGGATACTTATTTATATTTCAGCTTTTGGCTTCAGTTCCGACACTTGACCAAAAAGAACATGTGATAAAACATAGAATAACAATGTTCGGTGGCAAAGCTATTGGATACCCTGAGCACCAAAGGGTATTCGCCAACTGAGTATGTGTAAGTTGAGCAACTATGGAATCTTTTGATTAGAGAAAGAGATTTGCTTAAAAAGCGAGCACGATTCGTGGGTATTTTATATTTCAGGTTCCTATATCGTTATCAAACATAATACAGAAATTGCCTGTCAGCAAGTCTTTGACTTGGAAAACAGAAAGGAAATAATATTAAGAAATGGAGTTCAAAGGTCCCCACTTAATGGATAGAGAAAGAGAGAGAGGTTTACGTAGTAAATTGGATTTTTCAAGACACGGGATTGGATAACAGAGGAGTCAGCAGGTGGATGGACCATTGTTCAAGTCTCCTTGTAGCTGGTTAAGAAGCAAGTAGACAAGAGACAGGAAGAGCTCTAGAGACATGGGATTGTTTCGAAAAAGACTTGGTTCTGCTTTTCCTAACATGTTGATGTTCCCCTTCCAAGTTTGCACTGGGAAAAGAGAACTGGATAGTTGTTCAATAGCATATGCTCAGCTGATAAAAGACCACATTGTACACTACTTTCAAGTTATGCAGGCTTGTGCTTGTGCTTGAAAGAAGGAAAAGTTGAGAAGAAATTAGTGAAGCTTCTCTTTTCCATCTACAATAGGAATGTGAACAGTAATCATCGCACTATTACAATACTTCAGATTGCTAAATCTGCTTATCGGACTAAAAACATGATCGTGATCAGAAAAATGATTTCTTCTTTGCTTTACCTGAAGTAATACATGATAGACCAAACATTTCAACATTATCTGAACTGCAGAGAAACTACAACTAGAGGTGTTTAAGTACCCATGATTAAAGCTTTCTGCTATGATCACCATCATTGGCATTCATATCACTGTCAGAAGTCGGTTTCTGAAAATCAGTGTCATGTCAGGTGAGAAAGTAAGCAAGCCCCTTGCAATCGCCAGGAAAACAATATACAGTTATGGGGAGCAGATGGTGCGGATGGATTATAGAAGAACCTGAACAGCATTTTCTTACATTTCTCTGTCAGAAACATTGGCAAGACCTGCACTCAAGCTTTCTGTGTAGGTCTCCAAGCAGAAAGAGTGTATATAATTCGACCCTTCCATCCTTGCAACAGCCACTGGCCATCTTCATCAATTAGAAAGTCTTTGTGGTAAAAATTCGTAAGTTTATAATATGCAACCTTCAATACCTCCCTGTCAAAAGGTTCCTGCACAAACCCTGCCCTCAGGCAACGAACCTGCCATTGCTTATATGTTTCCGGCCTCTCCACTCTCTCCCAGCCCTCACAAGCTATAACATTCATGGCCTCCCTACCAAAGATCTCCTTCTCAATCAACATCCTCTGAGGATTCTCACGAGGGACAATAGTTTCCAACATATCAAATAATGCAGAAAAATGAAACAAAGCCTCTCGGAATCGAGTAACAAAGAAGGGAGCATTATAGGCCCCATTTACAATTCCATGGATGAAAATAGTAGGATTAATCTTCCTTATGAAATTAAGAACCATATTTCTTGGGCTGTCAACTGAAACTGTCTCATCGAGTAAGTTCTTAGCCCGATACAAGCAAGTAACAACAACAATCTCATCCTGATCAATCTTCAGTTCCTCAAGTTGTATTGTTTCCCATTTTTTGGCTATAGCATTGTACTGAAATGGGACATTGAACTTCTTGGCATAATCTGCTAAGCACCGGCCTGTTTGTTCGACTCGCTCTGCTGGTCGGAAGCCTGGCTGGGGAAAATCTATTCCTGTAATTCTAAGCTTCGGTGGCCCGCCTGATCTCCATGACAGTCGCTGAATAAGAGTAGGCCACTGAAAACCATAATAAACTCCAAAATCTATAACATGAACCTTGGCTGAATTTTCTGAAATATTCATTATTGTCTTGTTGCTGACAAAATTGGAGAGCTTTCTGAAAGGGCATGCAGCAAGAACAAGATGATAAGCTTTCAAGATATCTGCAGCATTTGTTCTCTTACTAACAAGGCCTTTATAAATCTGACTACCAGTTCCTGCTAAACGTGCTTCAAGACCATTAGCAAAACAATGAGCTAATCTCTGATTTCCATCCCCAAAAGGAAAGGAATGTTGCCTAATCTCCTTTAACAATTCACTTGCACTCCTGGAATCATCAGCAGCAACAGCTTGTGCACAACTAATCATTAGAGTTCTTAGATCCACCACTTTCTTCTTCACACCACGTTTCTTACCAGAACCCTTTCCACCATTAGAACTCTTTGACTGTCCATTCCGGTCATCTTTTAATCCAGCGTTCTTGAAGGTTTCACAAAGAGCTGTCAAGTCTGTCTTACCTTCTCCAGCAGAATAAAGCAGCATTCTATCATATGCATCTGATCGCAGATCAGATTCTGCATAAGTGGCCTGTTGTTTGCTACTCCTCTCTTCTTTTGTATCTTCATCACCTCCGTGCGGATTCTTCCTTCCTCTCGACTCACGGGGTGACATATCCCTATCGTCCTTTTTCTCTAACTTGATTGCAAGCTCACTAAGCCTTCCCTTTGACTTCTCAGACAAAACCCCATTGGACCCTGCATTAAAAAACAATCCATCTACACTTGGAAGAAACTTGCTAGCCTCCTCAACACCCTTCCTGAATTGCAATATGGATTGGCTCTCGCCACTCCAATCAAATATTTTGAACGTGCTGCTTGGAGAATCCACCAAACCATCCCCACTGGTAGCTAAACTATTTGAAGAGCTGTAAGATGATTGTGATACTACACTAGGAGTACGAAAAGTTCGTGATTGTAACAAATCCTTATGTTTTGGGTTCACAATCCATAAACTATCATCTAAATAGCCATCAGTGATCTTACTACTAACACTAGGACTGCAGTTAGAACTGAAACTATCACAAACAGTCTCACCAGTTTGATTGGAAAAAGCTTGGTTAGGCTCTGGAGAAGGAGGGTACTTCTTGCCTAAAACCTCATAGAAGGATTTCTCTGCAGCTTGAAGACCCAAAGAGTCTTGAAGCATGCAAGTCTTATCCTCCATATCTTCTTCCATAAGCATCTGGCTTATGTACTTCAAAACAGTATCAGAAAAATCACAATCTTCAGGAGAATCTTCTTCGTGGCTTATATTCGAGTAAGGTGTTGCATTACTCGGTCCCGCATCAGGTGGAGAGCATTGAAACTCTCTGAAACTGTGATCTACAAAACTATTCTCGAGATTCTTATTTGGTAGAACAGACAAAGGTTGGCTCCTGAATTGGTTTCCGTTCATCGAACTCGAATAACCTCTGAAGCGTGGATCCATAATTCCCCAGCTTCTGAGACAAGAATTGCAAATGCTTCAAAGAACCCAACTTCCAGTGAATGACTAGTTTCGCCCCAAAAGAAGAAGACAAGCGCAGCCTATGATTTAAGTGCCAACTCTGCTTTATAAAAAAACAATAGGAATCAAAAAGAAGAAGAATTCAAGAACCAATAAACAAAAAGCTTCAAGCTTTTCGTTAACTAAATAGAAAAAACAAAGAAATCCCATCTTTGCAAGTAAAGTTCTGAACTTTGCAAGGCCCAACTCGTCGATTCTACCCAAAGTCAACTAAAAGCCATTGACAGCTTCGAAAATGAATCGACTGATAGCAAACTAAACAGAGAACCAAAACCTTAACTACTACATGAACAGAATGAACAAGAACAAGAAGAGACAAAGAGAAGCAAAGACTATTTGTGGGAGTAAATTTTAGACAAAAAGAACAAAATCAAAGAGACAAGAAGTCTTATAACTCACATTAACTGATAGATCAGAGCCGTCCATCTTACTGTTGCCAATGTCGGCGGCTCTAGCCCGAAACCTTCTCCACTTCATCGCCATTTGACCGTAACCTTAAGAGTCAGCGAATCAGCTTCTGACATATGTCAGCGAAAACACTTCATTCTCTCAAATTACCCTCAGTTTCAGTTTGCGTTTCTATGAAACTACTGAATTGCCCCTGGAAGCAGAACCCACGTGGCTATTATGATTGGCCTTAGTCGTAAAGAGCAAAGAGACGCGAAACTGATGATATTTTCAAAGTTTAAGATTGTTTTAGAAAGGTTGACCTTTCAGCCTACGTGGACAGCTGACGTGGCTTGCTTTGTGAATGTAAAGGTTGACATTGATACTGTTTCGCTAATTTTAGTGTTTTAGTTTTTAACGAATTAGTATTAAATAAATTTATTATTAAAAAAACCTAAATTTTCATATTGGCACAATAGCCTGTAAATTACATTAACCGAATATTTCGTATTAAATAAGTCCTGTAAGATAAGTTCGATCGAGAGAGTGTAAGTAGGGAGATTCGAACACAGAATCTTTTAACCTCATGTCCTCTCACTCTATCAACTCGATCACTTCTTAAAGGCTTATTATTATTAATATAAACTCGTAATTCAAAACAAATAGAATTAAGTAAATTTCATATATGAAGCATTGCATTATGAATCGGTTTTTTTTTTAAATAAACAGTTAATTTTTAAATTAAAAATGATATTTATGATCCTTTATATCATTTATTATTTTTATTTTTTCTTAAATTTTATACTTAAGAATTTTAATCTAATTAAGATTATTAGCTAGACGAAATCGTCTGTAAATGTAAGAAATCTCGATTATAATACTAAGAATTCGAGACCTTTTATGTGTTTCCATTAAAATTACTCTTCATGTGGGTCATTTTTTTATTAATTAAGGGTAAAATTGCAAATCTTTGGATCTTATTTATCAGCAAAATTTTTACTAGAAATTATGGTCTAACATTGTTGATTTAAAATAAATCATAATTATATTCTAATATAGGAGCCTAATTCGTGATTTAAAAGATTTGAACTTTCAGGTGGACAGGTGAGTCACCATATTTGACGTCTCCTGCTGATTTATACGGCAGTGTCGGAACAGGTATATTTTCGAAGATGATTTTAAGTGGCTGGAAGTAGGATATAGCTTAGTATTAGAGTATGTAAATTGGGTCAGGAAAGCCCAAATGATAACTAGATGAGTCATCACTACCCCAGGTTTGCCCGTAGGTCATATTGTCATCTAGACACTACCGTTGGAGGGTTGGATCAAAGTAAATACAGATGGCACGGTGAACCTCGGCTCTTTTGCTAGTGCGACTGAGGAATTACTTCGAGACTGCAATGTTCAGTGGTGTGGAGGATTCTTATACAATTTTGAATCATGCATACCCTTGATTGCCGAATTGAAGTGTGTCTGTGAGGGACTGCAATTGACTTAAGATTATGGTTATCTAAAAATCGTTTTAAAATTGGATTCGTTAGAAGTAATTAATATTTTTTCTGCTTCTAAACAGCTAATAACCGAGGATACTTTTTTAATGCAGGAGATGCTGGATCGAGGATGGAAGGTGCAGATTCAACATGTCCACAGGGAGATAAATCAGAGCGCGAACAATCTGGCTCAGAGCACACCCAGGATAGCAGTATCTTTCAACACCCAGACTGCAAACGCCGGTTTTCGTACAGCAGGATTGGCAAGGAACTTTATATTACCCGGCTTGCGTTGATGTTGTTTTTTGTTTTATTTTCCATTGTAAACAAAAAAAAACAACATCCAATAGCAAGACAATTACTTGTTCTATACATGTTCCAAGTTCATTGGACAACAGCTACAACCAACGTGACTGGAAGGTTTAGACACACCAATTTAGGTATAAAAGGAGATCTTTCAACCCTTCTTTATCTTACATGTTTGGAAATCATGTTTCATCGGCTCCACAAAGCATGGAGAACACTGACAGGAACTTGTACCCTGTCCAGAAAAGCAATTCCTCCAAGAACTTATGCCTTTGCAAGCGTCAAAGAAATATACTTTCTATTACCTATTCATCTTTTGTTTTGTACATATGTTTCAGCTATTTGGAAAATCATTCCAAGGTTTCAGTAACCCTACAACAATTAACAAAGTTCACAATTTCAAAGATCAGACTTGGGAACAAAATGAAATCAAAACCAAACAAAGCTGCAAAATGGATTCAAAATACTGTCACCATGATCATCACAAGTAAACCCTATTAGACAATGACTTGAAAACAATTAACCAATATGATACAGGCGTATATAAATGAGATCCTTCTCATTTAGCAGCCAATCTCGTATTGCCAAGGGTTGAATTCTATTGATTGAATGTCAGTCTGTTCTATGTTGTCTGAAGTATCTATGGCAGCACGATGTTGATTATACTTCCCATTGAACTGGTACACTTCCAAGTCGCCCCAAGGTGTTGGATGAATATCACTGGTTTGATCGAACCACCTAGGTGTAAACTGTTGCCCTTTAGCCTCCCGGTTTCTTTTTTCGGCTCTCTGTCTTTCCTCCAAACTGAAACAAAGGTAAATAAGATCTTTAGTCATGCTTCAAACATTCATGCTCCAACTTTAGGTTTAACCCGGCTAACTTTTGAAACCGAAATCATTTGTCTCGTGTTTTCCAGTGTAATTAGCAGATAATCAACATACGATGCTCAATGGTCCTACTGGCCCCAATTTAATGAAATGCTATAGACAGAATAATCACACAGAGAGCCACGAATCAATAGAAGTAGGTAGGGAGAGATAGACCTGCTTTTCTCATGACCAGCTTTGGACATATCACCCATTTCAAGAGCATATCTATCTGGACGTAACCGAGAATCTGATGCCAATAACTTCTTCGGAGCAGTGTCAAAGCTGTTCATCTTGTGTGCAAAATAAGTATATTGGTACTTATCATTCTTTGGAGCGTCTGCAACTCTCCAAACCTGCAAGATGCTAATGTTAGAAATGGCCAAATTTACATCAAACAACATTAAGACAGCTACATATCAATTACCATGGAAACAGAGGGTCAGATATTTGATATGCCCACTTACGGCGAATATAAACTAACTGTCCCTAACGTTATGAAAAAAGGCCTTAACTACCGAATATAAACAGTTACTCAGCAAAAGATTACCCTGTCCATTAACCAACAAAGAGATACCAGTAGCAATTTCAGCACCCAATAATACACTGTAAAATAACAGACAGGCTACAGAACACAAGGATCCAGTCCGTAAACAAAGCTTGGAAGATCTGTATGGTTTTCACCCTCATGTGTGAGGTAGCTCGATGGAAATACTCAGGAAGAAAGAAGATTAACAGCACAGACAAGGTTTGCAGAAACTAAAAACTAACCTCTTTTAGCTCAGTTCCTGGGCTTGGTTCCCCTTCCAAATCACAAGGTTGGTAACTCATTGCCTCGTTCCACTTTCCAGTCATCAAAATCTTAGGCTCCTCAGCAGCATTATAAACATAGCCATCCACCTCATAGCGACCAGCTCTGAAATATGTTGAAGACAAATATGGACAGGTTAAGGAAAATGAAAAGGAAAGCAGTGATGAGCCAATCAGAAAGGATGCAAGTGCGTTAGTGAGCTTTCAAATAAACCCTCCCTTTGAGTTGCATTACCGACATAATCTAGTCAAGATTCAATTGATTAACCGAAGTATATGAATATAAGTGTAGAGACAATATAATCAGTCAGAAACTTTCTTTTAGTGAAGTACAAGAAGCAAATCAAAAGGACTAACAGGACAACTTTGCAGAGAACAATGTATCAAAACCAGCAACAATTATAAACACGGGCCACAAAAAAATATGCAGAAACTATCAGAAAGGAAAGTTCATACCCAAACCAACCGCAAGGTTGAAAGTATAACACAACTTTGTCCCCTGTGGTCATGTTTGACAGGACCATCTCTCCAGGAGAGTCAATCCAAGTTCGTCCAAATATTAAGTTGCTAACTTTTGTTAGAGGAGGCACCAAATCAAGTACTACACCATCTCTTTTGAGGGTCACGCGTGTCCTACATACAAAATTTTAATTAGTTCAAAAGTAAAATCCAAAATTAAGTAGCCTTCAATGAAATGAAAAATTGTGCTTTTGATCATTCATTGCAAACAGGCAAAAATGGGTTATTCATATGAAAAGGATGTCCAATATTTTAAATATGTGTGTCAAGGAATCTTCAAAGACATAGAAAATCTCAAACTTTTGCAGTCATGAGAAAGTTGGAAAACTTATATCAGCAATGACAATTGCCGAATCAACGAAATTAGAATATCATTAATCAGTATCAAAATATTATAGCAGTCAATATGGTATATGCAAGACCAAAGTTCTTCAAAAAATCAAACAATTTGTGACAATTTTAAGTACTGATGATTAGTGAAATGAATGACATGCAATCTACAACGGCACCAAACAGCACAATATACAATTTCTCTTTTCTTCCAGCAAGATTGCAGAATAAATTCAAACATGAAAAAAAAAAACTGAACCATGGACTTCCAAATTTCTTCAAGCCATGAAATAGACTCAATGGACAGTCTTTTTCAAGTCCCAAACCTTTTAAAACTATCCTGGTTGCTAAGAGTTGATAATAATGGCTATAATCTCGAATAAATTACATAGCAGAAATATTTTCTTATTCCCTCTCTCATCTTCTATCCATAAAAGAAAAAAGGAAATATAGACAGCAGAAGCAGTGCTATAGAAAGCAGAAATTGTACGACATTATATCCAAAACTTCCAAAATCTAAAGCAAAACATTAGCAGAGACCCTTTTACCTTCCAAGAGGATAAATCTCAATTGAGTTCCCCAAAAACTTAGTCTTGACCTTTGAAGTTATATCATAAGTGAAATGCTCATTTTCAGCATGTCCAGCACTTATTGGAGGATGATGACTTACCTGTAAGAAGAGAAGATTCAGAAAAGAGAAAAATTACCACATTAATCAATATTTAAGATATCAGAAGACTTCACCTATATAATTTGAATCTAAGAATGAATAAAAAAAGCTAAAGATAACTGATAATTGGGAAATTTTGCCCGCAGCACTCACCTGCTCTGATATGAATGTAAGGTTTCCATGATTGCTCAGTTCATAAGTCTCACCGAGAATAGGATTAAATGGCTTCCAAGTGCGTTGATAGGCATAGTAAACAGATATAAAAAATGATGCTGTAATGAGATACAAAGTTAGGCCACTTCAGAGAGAAAGAGAGAGAGTGAGAGAGAGAGACAGAGGCAAGAAAGCTCTCACCAGCATACACCAAGCGCAAGTAGGGATCCTCACATTCGTCGGCAAGATCTAGCAGGTAGGAGTATTCCATCAACTGTGACAAACAAAAGTACATGTAACATTTACACCACTGAATACAACTTTTAGATTTTGAACAGCAGAAGCAAGAACTTGAACACAAAAATTTGGTACAATGGAATAACCTCTGCCATTTTCTGCAGCATTGACATTGGCTCAAAAATGAGAACAGGAAGTGTCACCATCGATGTGACATCAGATCCTATATACTTCTGCATCATCTTCCAGTAACTGTCTCGATCCTGGAGAAAGCATGAGACTTAGACACTGAACATGCAAATTCAAAAGCATATGCTAAGAAGCACGTATTCAAACATTTTGCTCCAATTATAAGAATAGATGATCCCTTAACTCCACCTAAATACAGAAAGACATTTCTCACATCCTAAACTCAAGCAAACAACAAGCATCTATCTGGAACCAAAATACCAAGCATGTAAACATTTTTGAAATTTGGGAAAACCTGCAAGTTTTGTCTGAAAATCCAACTGACAACAACGATCACATTGAGCAAACATTACAAACCGCCAACTGTTTGTTATTACTGTTTCTATTCTTGTTCAATTTGAAACTATACAAAACCAAGTATGTAGCTTACCTCCTGCTTCCATCTTCCTCTCTTTGCTTCCTCTTCAGCATCTTCTGTTCCTCCTTCTGGATTGATAACTTCTAATCCTTCGTACCCAACTAAACTGCGAAACAAAACCACCCAG
>JAOSBN010000005.1:46475446-46486132 GCA_027563595.1 Erythroxylum suave | reverse complement strand
CGATAACGTCAAAACGAAACGAAATTATAAGCAATGTACACGAACCCATTTCACACAAAATCGAAACAGCTAAAGGACCAAAAAAAATGAACAAATCTCAATAACTCAATACCCGTTAACCGATCTGCTCATGGCGTTGCCGAAATTGGACAAACTGGAAGCAATGAAGGCGAAGAAACCACCGCCCGTTTGCTGTTTGGGACCGTCAGAAGCCATATCTCTACGACACAAACCCTATCCAAACACAGACTCTTCTTTTCTTAATGGGTATTATAGAAAATGAAGCTTACAGCTAAAACCGAAGAAAAGGGAGAGACATTGGAAGCCCAAATCAAAGAACAATCGAAAGGAGGGAGGAGAAGCTCGACAACTATCGGCGGCAAAACCAAAATGTGGAGGGATTGCGGAAGGGGCAGAGGTTTTAAGAAAACAAAATAAACCAAACGACTTGCCCCTCAGAACGTTTTAGCTTACCTTTCTGCTACGTTTTTTTCGAGAAAACGTCGCGGTTCGCGACGTTTTATTAACAAAACATCGCAAAAAATGTCACAGAACCGCGACGTTTTATTAACAAAATATAGCAAAAAATGTCACAAATCTGTGACGTTTAAAGTTTATCCAATTCAAGATATTTTATCGATAAAACATCACAAATTATATAAATTTTTTGTAGTGAACTTGTAGAGTCTTTAAGTATCAGCACTTACAAGAAGCCAGCAAATTCAGTTACTTGAGCTGTCTTTAAAAATACAAAATGAAGAGCCAAGTTGAAATTGATGAACTCCGAATATTTGGAGTAAAAATCCTGTATTAAAAAAAAGCATTACAAATTTCATCTGGTCTTCATACTTGGGAATAAATCAACACATGTTGATCAGACTTTGCTAACATAAAGGCTCGAATCCCATTGGCCATGTCATCAGCTAAGTTGTATTTGTTTACTTTCTTATTCCTTTATTTCTTTCCTTTCATATAGAATAAAGTGTGATTGTAAAGGCAGTTTTGTGTATAGGGGCTCTTACGACCCTAAATGGGCAAATATGAACGGATGATGACCAATCATAATTAACAAAAGCATCAGATAACAAATGCAAAATTTCACTCTACACCGCCTTAGAGTATTTGCATTAAGAAAAATAAGTACTCTCTATCTTATTCTAACTCTTTACAAAGAACACAAATAGGGTCATAAAATCCAAGCCATCTGTTTTTATTACAGACCATGTTTTTTATAACTAGCCAAGTGAAGATAGAGGCTTTATGATTGAGGGAAAGTTTTCAAAGGAGATTGAACCAAGGAACATTCCCTACACGTTCTTACAAAGCCTTATAACAAGACTTATTAATGAAATTACCTTAGGCATTTGAAGCCTAAGTTCCAGAATCCTGCTTACGAGTACCAGTGATTAAGAGGGAGAAAACCAACTAGTAAGTTGAATCCTCTAAAATTGCCCTCCCATCTCATTTGGTTCATCAAGAAAGAAGCTTTAGAGTAAAGAGGAATCATGTTCATAAGTCTTGATATTTCAGTCCTGGATATTAGAGGACTCTCATTTGTCCAATATCAAACCATACCCAAATAGTATCTCCTCTACCTAACACATACTTAATCAAAGGAAAAACAACTTGTCACAAATTCAACATTTGCAAGAAGAACCAAGAGTACTCCCTCGAGGTAGACAATTGACAAAAGCTTTCATTACTGAGATATGTTTCATCACCATTTGACCCAGATAGCATGTTTATCATCATAGAGCCTCCAAATCTTTTTGCAAAGAAGCACTTTTTGTGGAAGAGAAATAGAGATAATCCCAACCCGTTGCTTTTTAGGAATAATTATATCACTCTATTTGACTTTAGCTTTCTTCGAATTGTTAGAATTCCCAGACCATAAGAAAGCTTTCATGATGCTCAATCCCTTGATGACTTTCTTCGGAAGAATGATATGAGATATCTAGTAGACATAAAGGTTTCCCAACACAAAAATTATCAAAGTAACTCTTATAACAATTGACAAGAATCTATTCTGCCAGGCATTAGTTAGAGCTTTGGTCCTTTTTATGAGAGAAATACACTGTGAATACTTAGGCTTCGCATACAAAAAAGGAACTCCCATATATTTAAGAGGAAGATTATGCAGTTGAAGTTCAGTAATCCTAGATAATTCCTCAGGATTTCGCACATCTTTAGAGCGTTACAAACCACTTTTATTGACATCCACTACTAGACTAGTCCATTTGGAAAGCTTCATAGAAAGTTCCTTAAGTAACTACATTGAATGTGTGTTTGCCCCTGAAAGAAGGATAAAGTCATCTTGCTTAAAATCATCAAATATGTCTTTTTTCTTAAAAAATTATTATTATGGTTATTAGAATTAAAACATTTTTATTTTCCACATTTTTGTAATGTTTTCTTAAGTGGTGTTCTAATGATATTTTTACATTTTCTCTTAATTATGATGATAGTTGAGACTCGCTAAAGAGAATTTTGCAAAATTCTTTTGACTCTAAATGGTAATATTGTATAAGATAATTAATCGATTGATTTAATATAAGTGATAAATTTTTACTTTGTAATTATTATATAATATTAGTTGTAATAGATATATATTTGGAATCACAACTTAAACCACTACTCATCTCCAACCTTGGCTTCGCCTTCTATTCCTTCATCTCTTGTCCCTTCTTCTGGCTCTTTTTCTTTAACTCCAATAGATGTCAACCAAACATTTTCCACAAAACACACTTCTAAAAATTTATTTTTTGAAAACTTCAGTTTTCTCCTACACTAAATTTCTACAATATGCACGACATTCACTACAACAAAGTTGATTTTTGGCTACGAAAAAATTGTAACTAAAGGTTTATATAAAAACGTCATCTGTGGTTTTTAGCTAAGTTTACATTTCATTGCCCAAAACATTGTCAAATCCCCATAGTTGAAAAATATATGCGACATTTTTTAATATCGTTAGTAAAAGTATTTGGCTATGCATTACTTTTGTAGCTAAAAACTATTAGTGACATTTTTAGGAATTGTTGTCAATAGTTTTGGTTACAGTTACCTTTCATAGCTAAACACTATTAGGTATGTTTTTGGAAACGTACTTTTTAACTACATTTATGAAAATGTAGGTAAATATTTTTAGCTACATTTTAAATGTTTTTAGCTATATTTTAACCAAATATTATAAATTTTTTAGATGAATTATTTGTTACTTTTTTGAATCCATATTATTGTATATAATTTATCGATATATTTTTATTTTAAATTCATTATATAAAAAACTGTACAAAATAATTGTTAATTTGAAGCATTGTATATATATTTTTATTTTAAATTCATTATATAAAAAACTGTACAAAATAATTGTTAATTTGAAGCATTGTATATAAAAAATAAAATATCATTAAATTATATACAAGATTTTAATTACAACTTTAACATCTTATAGAGAAAATAAAAAATATAGAGACCATTTTACAAATTATAACTGCTAAGATAACAAAAAAATTACAATAGAACTGGAATGACTACTAGGTTAGTCCATGTTGATGAACCTGTAATAATCCAAAAAGATTAGTTAAATATACTCAAAGTATTGTGGGTATTGGAACAATAAGTTTTAATGATAACAAACATCATATAACTTTACAATTCATGACTTAATCGCTCAGCGGTTGCATCTTCATTGACTTTGCGAGAAAAAAGTATTAAATTTAAATTATAATACAAACATAAATTAAAAGAAAAAGTATAAGAGATTTAATTAACACAATTCGCTATCATCTTCATTGCTATTATAATCTAGGCCAACGAATTTTTGAATAACTTATCATGTTTGGATAACTTTTTTCATGTTTGTTGTAATTCAGCCTTAGGTGTCTTGTTTTTCTCTTGAAGTTGTTGAATGATTGTTTTACTTGATCAGGTTGAAACATTTGGATTAGGGACAAAGCCAAGACTTTTGACATAAGTAGAACGTGTAACAAGCACAGTATTGTAAATCTTTTCTACATTGACCTCATTCCCTTCAAACATTGATTTTTATATCTACTCTTGCATTTTATTATAAAGTTTAAAAAAATAAAACCAAAATTTAATCCAAATATTATTAGTTACTTCTATATAAATAAAACTTAAATATTAAACTAATTTTTATACTTATATAGTTATTTTCAGCTTCTTCTCACATCCTCCCTTTACCTTCCTTATAGTGAGTGAGTTTTTATAGTGTGATTTTATCACACTCTTGTCCATGTAGTTCATTCTCACTCTATTTCATGAAAGAAAAATACAAGACACAATAAATAATATAGTGTTTACCGATATAATTTAAACTTGTAAACAATGACCTTACATATTCATTTCAAACAACTACAAATGATTTGGATCCTTAATCTTACATATTAATTTCCTCTATTGACCTTTTCCTTCTCACAATTTTCCTAAATAAAGAAAAAAATTAGGTAGTCATTAAATCATCTAACAAGATTAATGGAAGCAAATGTGAAGGGAGAAAAAACCCAATAATCACACAAATTATTCCACTTTTCTTGAAACATTCATTCCAGAACATGTCTTCGTGGCTCTGCTTCAGAAAGAAAAGATTTATAAAATTGATGCAACTATAACGATGATCCCTAGTCCTTTGTTTCAATAATGAAGTCATATAATTAAAAACATCAAGGCTCTCGATATTGGCAATATTCAATTTCAATTGTTAGCGATAAGTAAAAGTGTAATTAATCTTAAAATAAATAAAATTATATTGCATATAGTTAAATATATTGAAAAGTTGCCACAACTTTATCCAAAGCATTTTCAAGGAAGTTGTCTTCCTTTAAGTCCTTAGCATGCTTCATGCCAAGTAATTTTGTTCTCGCAATAAGCTCCAACTCAATTGACAACTTTGTAGATTAGACCTTGTCTGCTGGACAACTTTGTCAAGTATCAATCTGTATTGACAACTTGTTATTCATTGCAACATTCATTCGTTGCAATTCACAACTTCTAATTTTACCTCCACATTTTTTGTAATATTAACATTTGAACCTGATAACAAATCAGTAATGATAAAGACATATTAAAAGATCTAAATATATATTTTAGCATATGTCTATTTATAGGTATTGAATATTAACAAACCTGTAAATCCCTCTACACTAGTTGAATCATTGTCGTTTGAGGCATAATGAAGTTGTGTATGACTAATTTTGTTGGTGGCTAAAGCAGAACATTGTTGTTGGCTAGGATTGAAATGATGACACTAACTGATTGATCTGGATGAAGTTGCAGGTCCCTTTATTCTACATTTTCCATACCTATCACCTTCTTCCCCTTGTTTCTATCAGGTGTCGCACATTGGATATCTATTAAAAACAACAAAAATTTCACCAACATTACAATACATCCAATCATCATTATTAATATACATTCAATCATTAACATTATCGTGTTAATATAACTCAATCATCAGTAATTCATATTAATATAAGTCAATCATCAACAATACGTATTAACATGGATCAACAATCAACAATATGCATTAACATAAGTCAATTATCAACGATATGCATTAACATAAGTCAAACATCAATAATACTCATTAACATAAGTCAACTATCAATAATACACATTTAACATAAGTCAAACATCAATAATACATATGAACATAAGTCAACCATCAATAATTTGTATTGATATAAGCCAATCATTAACAATACGCATTAATAAAAGTCAACCATCAACAATATGCATTGACATAAGTCAACCATCAACAATACGCACTAATATAAGTCAACCATCAATAATAAGCGGTAACATAAGTCAACCATCAATAATATGTATCAACATAAATCAATCATCATTAATCGCATTAATATAAGTCAATCATCAACAATATGCATTAACATAAGTCAACCATCAATAATATGCATTAACTTAAGTCATTCATCATTAATCGCATTAACAAAAGTCAACCATCAACAATATACATTAACACTATTGTGACTAACATTACATTTAAAACAATATAAAGAACACTCTTATTACCTTCAATCATCATGATCAAGATCTTGAAAATCATCATCACTAATTGCATTATGATTCGACTCTTCAACACTATTATATTCAGCCAAAGTATCATCATTGTCATATAATTCATCCTCAGTATAGTCTTCATCTCTTTATACGACAAGATTGGCTTGCCCTTCATTTTTTATATTATATTAGGATCAATATCTCTGCTATATAATGATGATATATCTACATCTTCTATTTGTAGGGCTTCATTATTCAGCTCTAATTTAATCTCTTGATATACTTCTCCATTATCTTCACCCGTTAGACTATTTTCCCGTTCGCAAAAATAAAAAAGATTTTAGTGTTGAAACTTCTGAACAACTTTCTAGTTGTTGCCCAATGCAGTGTCGTTGTGGTAGAAAACTTGCTTTACTTGACTTGCAAGCACAAAAGGTTCATTATCATACCATATGTTACTAACATTAATGCTAGTAATATTGCCATTCACTTTTATGTTCATCCTTTATGATGAAGATTAAACCATTTGCACTGAAATAGAACAACCTTTTTATCCTTGATGCAATGCAACTTTATTGTTTCTGAGATGACATCGTAAAAGTCACTAAATTACCGTTATGTTGTCCCTTAATAATAACCCCACAATTTTAGCTCCTAAGTCGATGTTCACGATCTTTTATGTGAAATCTAACTCCATTAATAATGCAACCTATATATTTTTTTCCCACACTTATGAGGCTTACATATCAAAGCATATAATGTTGTCATCACCTCTAGCAATTTATGGTTAAGTAACCTTATCATTTGAAAAATATATATAATTAAAAGTTAATCTCACGTGCAAATTGCCTTAAGTTCATACTATTCCATGAATTACTTACTCGAATAATAAACCATGATGGGAAGTTATCTTATGTCTTCATTCAACATTAACAATCCCTTTGCTTCTAATCTCATCTTTATACTCTTTGTTTAAAAAAGTAAATAGATGCCAAAAAAGACAGGTCGAATGCTATATCTAAATATGAAATAAAGAATGAGAAGTAATATAAATACTTCATATATAAATTAATTTCGTTACAGTTGTTCAAAATATACCAATGTCCAATTTCGAGTTCATTTTTAGTTAAATCTATACATTCTACTGTTCCAAGTGACTTCACTTTTTCGGAGAAAACTGACAAACCTCCATCTTGATCAAAATCAAAATTACATTCTTCTCTATTAAATCTTATTTTGAAGTCATTTAAGTACGTAGAACAAGATGTCAAGCATTTATTTCAATATATAAGTCTCTACAATAGATCCTTAAAGTCAAGCTCTATTATGCACATAATGCTTAAGAGAGCCTAAAAACCTAAAACAAATATAAAACATTAACAATTATTACTAACTAATAACTTAAAAAAAGTAGAAGTTAATATAAATTGCTCAATAGGGAACATCTATTGAAATTGAACCGGTCCATAACGTTTTGCCTCATACAGTAAGTGAATTGCCAAACACACCATAACTTCAAAAAAATATGAGGGGAATACTAGTTCAAGCTTATATAGAATCAAAGTTATGTCTTTTTTCCATTTTTCAAGCTCATCTACTTTCAGTGTCTTATAATATAATTGCTTAAAAAATTCACCCAATTGTGCCAAAGTTATAGAAACATCCTTCGGTAAATAGACACTTATTCCAACAGGAAGTAACCATTGTAAAAGTACATAATAATCGTGACTTTCCAACCTTAAAACTTTTCCCTTAGCATTGACACAATGGGCTATATTAGTTGCATACCCATTAGGGAGCTTAACTGATTTAATAAATTAAGAAAAAGTTTGTTTCTTCATTTTGACATATTGTAACATATAGGTGGAATCTTGTATAAGCCATCATCTCTTCTTTTTAAATGCAAATCTTTTCTTATATTCATATCTTCCAAGTCCAATCTAGTCGTAATTGTCTTTCAATTTTCCATCAATTCCCATCAAAGTGCCTAAAATATTCTCACAAGTGTTTTTTTTCAATATGCATCACATTAAGATTATGCCTCAATAACAATTCCTTTCAATATGACAAATTGAAAAAAAATTATTCTAATTATGATCATAAAAAATTTTCTTTTCCTTTCTATTACTTAGATGTTTACCAGGTGTAATCCCACCAAAATGTGATAGTTGCTCAATCACATCATCACTAAACAAGTGCATAGGAGTTTCACTTGTTTTACATTGCCATTAAACAATTTCTTCCTTCTCCATCTATGCCCATGTTTCAAGTAATGACGATGTCCCATATAGCATATTTTACTTTGTAGCCTTAATATATGAGTTTGATGGTTACATACATGAAAGGCCATATGATCTTTGGTTCTCCATCTAAATAAGTTCCCACAAGTTGGAAAATCATTTACATTCCATAAAACAGTCGCATGCATTCTAAAATTTTTACCTTCAACAACATCATAAGTTTATAACCCAACCTCCTATAGATGTTTTAAATCATCAATGAGTGGTTACATGTATACATCAATATCCTTACTAAGAGTAGTAAGCCCTGGAATAAGTAAAAACAATAACCAAAAAGGCTCTTTCATACACTTCCATGAGGTAAATTGTATGGCACAAGAATTATAGGCCACATGCAGTCAGAAATACTCATATTACCAAATGTATTAAATCCAATAGAGGCTAAACCAAGTTGAACATTACGATAATCCTCTATAAACCATGTAAACTTTCCGTCAAAGTCTTTCCAAACATTTGAGTTTGTTGGATGAAGCATTATGTAATTATCAATGCATTTCTCGTTATGCCATCTCATATCTATGATTGTTTTTGTTGATAAAAAAGCCTTTGTAGTTGTGGTTTAATAGGGAAGTATATTAAGATTTTATGAAGTATCTTTTTTCTTTTTCCATTATTCACTTGCCACCATGATGTTCCACAAATAGGACATTCTTCAATATCTTTACTATCCTTCCAAAATATAGCACAATCATACTTACAAACATTTGTTGACATATATCCTAATCCAAGGTCTCTTAACAGTTTTTTGAGTCACAATAAGATTTGGTCAATTCGTGGCCAATTGATAATGCATCATTCAACAACTCAGTTAACATGTCAAAATTTTTTTTACTCCACCTATTATATACCTTCAAGTGCAATAACTTAACAATAAAAGATAACTGAGAGAAATTCAAGCACCCTGGATATAATTCTTCTTGCGTAACTTTCAATAACTTCTCAAAATTATCTTCTGTAATTCTACCAAATGTATTACGCAAACTAGTATTATTCATAATCTTCATACAATTCTCCAAATCCTCTAACATCTTACCAATCTCGTCATCACCATCGTCATTAATATCACTATCTTCTACATCATTTTTGTTACTACCATCATCATCTTTATCAACATTTCTAGCATTACTTAACTTTAATTGTTAAAATTTAGGCAATCTATACATAGACAACCAATTTTAGATTCTAAACCTATTTGATCTTTTACAATTTTTATGAAACTCTTCATTCCTTCTAAGCATTGAGTAGACCATTTTTGATGTGACATTCAACTTTTGTCCATATAACTATGCAATTAAAAGTAAATTACCAAATTCAAATTAAGTTGTAAATATCATACTAACAAATCAATTGAAGTTGACATACCAAATTTGAATTTTGACCAAACAATGAAAGTGAGCACGCAAAGAATAGGAACCATGAACCCATCTTAAAAGCTACATGTATAAGTGGTGAGTTTTAAACACACCTTTTAATTCTGAAGAAACAACTCTAAGATTTGGTTCAATGTGTATTTTTGTTGTTATGAGCTTCAGCACCTCCTGTTCGACTACATTTATAAATAAAGTATTGATATCATCATTCTTAACTATCATATTAGAGAAATCTTAAGAAAGAATCAATTAAATATATAGTTGTTCCAACGTCATGTAATTAAACCCATCATTAGTTAAAAGATACAAAAGAAACTTAAAGCAAATTTAACATTTTAAATTTCAGGTTAGGCTTGGCTATATGGACTTAGACTTTAAGACTCAAATTCTAGTTTGTTGTCAAATTAAAATAAAAAATGCATTTATTGGTTTTATTATGTGAATGATATGATAATAAATTGATGAAATTAAAATTTCTAAGAAGAGAAATTACTTGTCATCTTAATTTAAAATGAAAAATTTTAATGAGATAACAAACCAGGGTTATTTTATATCTTAAAGAAATGTGGAGAATCTTCTGCAGTATTTCGATATGGGAAACTTAAAAGATGTTGCACCTCATATTAGTTGAATCAAAGATTGAAGGAAGATGAAGGGAAACAAAGAACATCAAACTTTATAACATGTTGGTAGTATAATTTACTTAATAATCACATGATCAAAAGTTGATATTTTATTACTTTGTCTAATACTAAAGCCAAACACATGGCAACAACAATGAATAAACAAAGAATGCATTTGATTGAAATATTTGATAAGAAACATTTTGGTAATGTTGATTATATTATAATATTCAATGTAACAATGAAAGTGCCAACATCATCTTTTTAAAATTTTTAAACAAGAAACTAAAATTAGAAGGAATTCATACTTTACAAAGGCTTTAACTAAGACTAAATATGAAAGCTTGAGAG
>JAOSBN010000005.1:46421244-46469755 GCA_027563595.1 Erythroxylum suave | reverse complement strand
ATAAGAATCAACCTTCTGCGGACCAAAGTGGGAGGTTTCAAGAAACAGTTTCAGCTGATATATTGACTACTCCCAGAGCTAACACATTGGAGAGTGGAACGTCGGCTACTTTCAATGTCTCTAGGAATACTCTGGCAGCACGCCCACAGATTTGCAAACCCCCTTAGGGATAAGTTGATATTTCTTTTTGTCATTTAAGGCCTACGCCTTCCCTTGTAATGAAAAAAAAATTAATATTAATATTTTAATTATCAAAACATATATCACTGTATTCAAATTTCCCAAAGAACTCTTTTAAATATTTATTAAATTATTTTAATCAATATTGTCATATTGTTAATTATCGTATACCCGATCAAATTTGTGTTAATCATATAACTTGGTTTTAATAACATTTTTTTACACAACATTTTCCATAAGTAACATTATCAAACAAAATTAGAGATGGGCTTGGGCTCGCCGACCCGACATTTCCTTGCTAAGACATAGGCCCAATCCAGGGTCCAATAGGGCCTAAGGCAACAAACCCAAGCTCTAGCATGAACATATTAACTCAGTCCAACCAATTTTTTTGACTAAAGGTACCAAAGGGCAACGTTTTCAACAAAACGACGTCACTTTACTTAGAATAGTCGAGTCTTAGGCAAAGTTGCAAATACCGTACCAAACTTGGTACCGAATTAGGTTTTGGTACAATACTGTATAGATTCAATACCAAGTATTTTTCGAGGACTTTTGAAAATTTATGAGATGTCCTCGATTTTTTTAAATTTTGTAGAATAGTTCATTGGTATATTGTATTGTATACTTTATAAGTTTACATCAACCTTGTCTCCAAAAATCATAATAATAAATAATAATCACAGTTAATATGAAATAGAAATAAATTTTAAAATTTTACATATAAATAATAATCACAATTAATATTCAAAAAGACAATCATCATCATAGAAATATAAAATTAAGAATAATAAGAAGTATTTAAAATATTACAATAATACAATTTCATCATTTTAATAAATAATAATTACATCAAAATATCGAATAAAAAAAGCAATAAATATCCTTAACTCTCAAACTATTACAATTTACAACAAGAGTTCGTGATGAGGAAACCATCAAGTAGAAGTAAAACCTGAAACAAAAATATTTACAATTATATCAAATATATAGAATTTAACATAAACATCAAATATAAGTAAAATTAAAAGAAAAGGAAAAACAAAACCATGGAACAAAATTCAATAATCTACGGGAGGATACCTGTTATAACTGCACTGACGTCAGTTATCATTTGATACAAATTTCCCATCATTGAGAGAAGCTCCATCATCATTGTCATTCAAATTTAATGCATCAAATGACATGTCAGTGCTTTCCCGCCCAAGATTATCTTCCAAGTCATTAACATCTACTAAATGCGGTTCTTTAAAAACCTAATATGCCAAAAGATCAATATTACAAATGAAAACTGAATCGGTTGAACTACTTGTGCTATTAAGACTTCTAGTAAACAATAAAATTTAATTATTAGAAAATTATAAGAAATTATATCAAAATTAATAATGATAATAACATACATTTCCTGAAGCTTTAAATTGTAACGAACAAAAACCAAGTCATTCAACCTCTTATGCTCTGATCTATTCCTTTTCTTAGAGTAAATTCAAATGTGCTCCAGTTTTGTTTACTGTCTGTTGCACTCACACATTGACTTAAATTTCAAATTGTAAACTTTTTCAATTTTGGAACACCATTTCCGAATTGATCTCTCCAAGAAACTGTAAGTCGTAAGATAACCAAAATATCGTTATAATCAAAATAAAGTGATAATTAATTTTCAAAAAATAAGAAAAAGGAAACAACTAATACTTGGAGCAAATTTTTGACTTTGTCTAATAGCAATCGACATTCTAAAATTCCGATAAGACAACTTATAAAGCTCCATTTGTAAGCTTAAGAGATCTTGTATCGCGTCAATGCCAACAACTGTTGTAATAGTTAAAAACATTCATTTATTAACTTCAGCTTGCTTAGTAAGATCTAGTCTAAAATAGACACTGCGATTCAAAAATGTCCCAACTGCAAACAACGGCGAAAAAAGTTGTCTTTCCCTTCTCTCATTAATGATTGAAAAATATGGTGTGTACAAAAAAGGCTTATATTTCATATTGGTCTTGATTACTTTTGTCGCTCTCTCCATGACATCAAAAAAAACACATTGTTGTCTTTTCTTCACTATCAGCCAAGCGAAGCACCCCTACCAAAGGCTCATAAACTCGAATAACAAATTGACATTGACACCAAAATTCTCTATCTTCTAGTATAATTTTACAAACCTCTACTCTAGCATTAGATCTAGCATAACAAAAGACTAAAGTGATAAGAAATTTGTTGTAAATCTTATCATAACAGGACGACACAAAATTCTACAATTAGTAAATTCCTTTCTCAATAAATTCAGTACTCATGCACAATTATAGATGAACTTGGTCGTCTTTTTAACTTTTTGCATAGTCTCGTCAATAATAGGAAAATACTTAGGATCTCCTATATTCTTTAGCATTAGGTCAATGCAATGTACAACACAAGGAGTCCAAAAAAAAAGAATTATACTTAATCTGCAACCTTTTTCCTGCTGCTTTATAAGCGGAATCATTGTCAGTAATAAACTGAACAAAATTTTCTGGCCTTACTTCATTCACAACTTTTTCAAATATCCTAAACAAAGTCTCAATATTCCTAATAAGGTCATATGCATCAATAAATTTAAAAAACATAGAGCTATTTGTAGAATAAACTAAAAAATTAATAATAGGCTCTTCTCTCCTATTTGTGCAACCATCACACATGATTGAACATCCATAAGTAGCCCAATTCACTCTTATTTCTGCTAAATAACTTCTAATTTTATAAACAAAACAGCTCAAAAGTTTACCTCTTAAGTCATCAATCGAAGGACCATTGCATCCCGAATTATAAGAAGCTATTGCACCCATTATAGGTTGATAATAATAAAACTAAGAAGCATTAAATAATGAACTTGTATCATACCACTATCTAGCTACTACCATATCGACATTATGAGTTGCATCTCTTGATTGCATTGCACTATGAATTGAAGGTTAGGCTTCAGGAGTTGTTCGTGGTGCAAAAAAACTAGTCTGCCTTCTTCTCTTCCTCATATCAGGTTTAGGTACTTCTTCAAGGGCCTGGGATGGAAAACTATCAGTACCACTACCATTACCTCCTTCAACATTTCCACATTCACCACGGAAACTAGAAAATGAACTTCCACTACCAATTTCAAATTTCAACTTTTTCCTTCTATCTTTCTCACGTCGATATTCAAGCAATGTCCTTATTAGTCACTTCACATCATGGCTTACTTTTTTACTTCTACATCTCCTTTAACCTCAGCTAAATGCTTCTTCAATCAGGTGATTTCTCCACCTTTCAAAGGTTTATTACAAAACAAACAAATTGTATGATTCTTCATACCTGGGATCAATGAAGCATGAGCCCAAGCTGGATCATTATATCTTCCTGAAGCAATTTGATAAGGAGTAATTGAACTTTCTTCCATTTATCTGTAACAAAAAATGAAGATATTAGTTTTGTAAGAAATTAATTCTTTAGTAATTTCATCAACCAAATTAGCAGTGCTAACGTTAAGTCCTTCATGAGGCAATGTAGCATAAATAATGTTTTTAACTCTTTATATTAAGCCTAAAGAAGTAAAGACTCATGAAACTAGAGCAAACTTCAGAAATAGATAGACTTTTCTATTGGAGAATAGTAAATTCATGCTAAGTTTAAAATCGAAGTACCGTTCATAGATTTAAGTAAATGGCTCGACGAATCCAAAAATTCATGTCATCACTTAACCATCCTTAACTTCACTTTCATCTTTATTCTTATTTTTTCAGGAACATGATTATTGACATGGTCATATCTTGATAAATCCTTGCCTTTAAAAAATATCTTGAAATAGAATGCACAAGCTGAGTAATTTTTTTTATTAAGATGAACTGAAAAAATTTCAAACTTATTCGAAGAGTTAATGCCAAAGTACTATAAATGAGATAAAAATGGAATAATGAGAAAATTAGATTTTGAATATACAAAGACTATGAGATGGATTAATTTTAGGATAAATAAAGGTTGATATACAAGAGATTTGAATCCTTGATGAGATGGACTAATTTTGGGATAAAAATTAAAGCCAACTTAGAGATATAGAAGAATAAAGACAGTTTACATAAATAAAATAATTACAATTACAAAACTTTCTATTTGGCTTGTCCACAAGACCGCAACCGAATTATTATTATACTCAATTAATTATTTACCCAATATCCAAATACCATTTCAATAATTTTAGGATTATGTCAAATAATTACTTACTTTGAATTCTTTCCAATTTACATTCTCGGTTTATTAGTTTTAAGTTAAGTTAAAACTTGAAAGTCTTTCTAACTTTTAAATCATGCATCATAAGGTTAAGTTGAAACTTGAATTGAAAGTCTTTCTAACTTTTAATACATGCCGTAAATGACCAAAAAATTTAACATAAATCAAGTCATCAATTATCAATCAACCGAACCGCAAATGAACCAAAACCATACTCCTTTCATTCAATTCAATTCCAAATCCAATTCATTATTCAACTCCAACCAACAGCAAATCACAAATGCTTCATAATTTCATTCCAATTTTTCATTCACAATCACAACACAAATGCAATTAACCAAAACAAGTTCAACATAAAGTAAAAACACACCCAAACAGAAATCCACAATCGCTATTATTTTAGATCAGGTCAGGTCAGGTTTAGATCTAGGTATTATTCCCAGATCCGACAACTGCGGACGAGTGGGCGACAGAGGAGAGCAAATGATTGTGGGGTGGTGCGTTGGTGGTCCTCATAAAGAACAGTTGAAGGCTGATGGAGGTTTGGATGAGGCTTGGTGGCGACGAGTTCGTGTAGTGGAGGAAGATTCGAAGATGATCGCTGGAGAGGGTTCACATGGTGCACGGCCGGAGAGGTAGGACGTAGGAGCATCATCGAAGATGGAGAGGAGAAAGAGAGAGAGAGAGTAGAGAGAAGATGAGATGAGTTTGAGAGAAAGAAAAAAAAGAAAAAGCAGAGGCAAGCGTTAGGGGTGTTAAGGTTAATTATTTTTGGTTTTTGCAAAAAGGTCTTCAATTTTTATTAAAATTACAGTGTGGCCGGTAAATGACTGATATTTTGAGTACCGACCGGTATTTGGCCAAAATATCTGATACTGTCCGGTACCTGCCGCTAATACTAAACATGATGGTTCTTTTCTATTTTTTAGTCAATATCGGCCGATATGGAACAATATTCGATCCTTTAGCCTTAGGTTATTTAGGCCTGATCAGCCCAAGCTTGAGACCTACCTACCTAGGTCCATCCTTTCCCGGCCCAAGGCTCGGACAGTTGCCAACCCTAAACAAAATTACCAGAAATCACAAGTATAATGCACCAGATATGATTTCGCTTATCCATTTTGAATTGATTAAGCCCAATTCAACAAATTTATCATAATTTTCATATTTTTAACAAATTCGAAACTCATCAAACCAAAGGCTAAATTAACATCCCTGCTTAGATGAGAATGGAAGGACACTTGCCAGACGGTGGATGCGGAGAAACGGGAGATCGCGTGGATGATGAGGAAATGACCAGACAGTGATGCTGATGGGTCAGGAAAAACGGAAGCTCAATCGGCGATTCCTGTCCCCTTCAAGGACGTCTCACCACATGCCCCCCTACTCAATTCCCAACGACAAGAGAAGACGCGGTTTCATAGTACAGATTAAGTTCAAACAGCAATGCACTGGTCCGTTGGCTTAGATTGAAATGTTTTTAATGGATTCATGAGTTAGGCTTAGGTTTTAACTTATCAACAATCAATTATTTTAAGCAAAATCTTTTTTATTTTTAATTTTTTTAAAAATCATTTTGTTAGACTTTGATTAAAAATAATGATAAAACATATACCGTATGAATATTAGAGGTAGATTGATAAATTATTATTTACATGATGATTTATTTCATCTTTTAAATTTGAATCAAATAATTGAATTTGACTTAAATTAATAATTTATTATCAATTTATCGAATTTATTGCTTTAAATTGAGTTTAAAAGCTAAATTAAGTTATTATATTAGACACATTTGATTAGTTCGTTTATAATATTCCCATGCAAAAAGAAGAACTATAAACTATGGTCAGTTTAGAACACATGAAATAAAATCTTCTATTTTGATTATGGTATTTTAATTTTATTCTATTAAATTTTATACACATATTTATATAAGCTTACATAAATATATGAATAAGATTTAATTGAATATGACGTAAATATGATAACCGAAACATAATATCTGTTCTCAATTTCTCAATTTAGAAGCTATTAGAAGGAGCCAAAAATGGATGTGACAGGGTGTAACAAGCCATGTTACTATATTCCAGGAACTATGCATCACCGACGTAGGTTTTGTACTTTTCTTTTTCTTTTTCTTGTCCCTCTTCTGTATGGTAGGTATGTAAATTATACCAAGAACTTGTATTTGTTCATGAACACGTACGGAAATGAAATGGGTTCTTTCCAATTACTGTCCTTTTTGATTCCCCATTTACTTGCAAGAAGATGACGATTGATGAGTGGCTAAATTTAACTATCGAATCTCAGGTTCTGTAACATTCTGATCTATGTTGACCCTTGAATGACTCAAAGTGAGAGTGATTAAGAAAACAATAGATGGTTTGTCTCTATTGTTTAGAATTCTGATTAGAACACTAATATAATGTTTGCTGTCAACTTGAAACACAGTTTTAGTGCTCGAGGAGACCTTGTTGTGTCTTGTACAGAAATATGAGAGAATTGATTAAGCCCATGTGAGTTAGGATTGCTAAGAAAATGTTGTATGAACGGCACACATCAAAATCAAACACTTTAAGAGAGATATCTTCTTAAATGTGTGAACGGAGTCGTGAATAACAGGTAAAAGTTGTTCCTTTGTGATCATATGTTTGAATCACCGAAATAATTTCTTTACAAAAAATACAAGGGTAAGGTTACATACATCAATAACCTTTCTAAGCTTTCACAAAACGGGATTCTTGTCTATTGAATACATTGACTTTGTCTTCTTAAATGTGTGATTAGTATTTAATATTTCAAAATACTTTTTTTACTACTTTGCTGATAAGTATTATTAAAATAATACTTATTATATTATGAATAGGGAGCAAAAATATAAAAATAATACTAAGAGTTTATTTAGGCATTTTGTAAAATATTAAATTGAGATAATATCTTTAGCTATTGGTTAAGGAGATTTATATATATACCATCGAGCATTGGAGTTCAGTGATTAGGGGTTGATCTTTGTTTAAGCAAAATCAGAGATTCGAACTCTGCTTATGAATACATCAATGTTAAATACTTAACAGTAGTGTTGAATCGTCCTTTGAGTCCTACAAAGCATGAGAGGGGTTTTTTGGACGTGGTAATAATTTAAAGGTGCATTCGAAAGTTAAACCTACCCAAACCACTTTCTAGAAAAGATAGCTTAACTGGCAAAGGCTTGGGTGCCTGCCATGCTAGCGACCTGCAAAGTGGGGGTTCGAATTTTGGAAGAAATCTTTAAAATTCGGGTCCTTTATATGATGAAATTAGTGGGTTAGTCCAAGTCCCTGATCAGTTAAGGCACATTTTGTGATTTACCTTTTCCACCAATTCTAAGGGCACAAAGGATAAGGTCTCCTAATGTTAGAGTTTAACATTTAGAAAATAATGATACATACATATATATATATACATATATATATATACATATACATATACATATACATATATATAAATATATTATATCTATGTATGTATGTATATATTATATCTATGTATGTATGTATGTATCAAGACTTGGGTGATAAGCAGTGCAAGAAACGGAATGGTTGTTACTTGTTAGGAAGGGGTAAGATATCACATGGCAAAGATGACGAGTCACTGCATGGAGGGTCATGGACCGTCCTTGGCGGCACGTTCACATGTCCATCCTGATTGGTTGGTGAAACCAACGAACGATTGATTTCTCAATCCTACGTGGCGGATTTCTCTAGATCTGGTTGGTCGGTGTGCCTAACTGTCTTCAAAAATAGATAGCTAGACGAGGCCTTATCACATCTGCCTTCTCACAAAACAAGCAAACTTATAATTAAACCTTATCGACAATTTATTTAACTCTTTTGTCTTTTTACCTTTTTCTCTATTGTAATATCATGTTCTGTTCTTACTATAACGATGTTATCGTATTCTATTAAATCTCATTTATATATTTATTTAAATTTCACATAAATATACATATAAGATTTAATAGAATAAGGTTATAATAGAGTAAATAAATCAGAGGATTTGATGTGTCTAAAAGAAGGGTTGAAGTTACTCGTTTCTATTAGCTATTTAAATATTGTGCGACTTAATCTCATTCACATTTAGATGAAAGAAAAGGGCAAAAAGATAAAAGGGTTAATTAAATATGAAACTAATTAATCGAAACAGAAGATCTGATCTCTTAAATGAGAAGAAGAGTCAAATGTGGAGCAGCCCAAGAAAGTTACAAAACAACACTATTTTATAAAAAAGATATCATTTTTTATTTAAAAAAGTGGGTTGGGCCGATAATTAAAAAATGAAATTGATTTAATCGGTTCAACTATAAAAATCTTAAATCAACTAACTTTGTTATTTAGTTTACTTTAATAACTCTTATTATTAAAAGCTGATCAATTTATTAATTAATTGATCAATTTTCATAAATTACCTGAATTTTACAAATCATGATAAATTAATTAGTTATTATTTAATATTCCTTTTTAATTAAACTTCAATTCCTTTTGTTGATAAAAATAATTTATTTTTTATTTTATTTTTTATATTCTAACTTATGACGGTTTAATATCAGTTAAATCTTTAAACATTAAATTTCTTATTTTGCTAATTTAATTTAATTTATAAAACATTAACTAAAAAGGCATCACAAAATGGGCATTTCTCCTACAATTCATGATTACCGCCAATAGGACTATAGAAAACACGCGGGGTCAAGTTAAAGGAATAAGTACAAGTTGGAAATATCTTAATTTCAAGAAATTAGGGGTCCAAAATCCAAATAATATAAAAATTATTGACCTAATAACAAATACATAAAATTATGAGGTGGGACAAAAAGGAGGCGATGTGAAATAAAAAATATGTAAAATAAGAGGTGGGGTGGAGCAATTAGTGAAGGCACATGGGGGGGCTTTGGTGAGGATATTGGAACAAAGAGGTGTACCAAAACAATTATTCATTTCACATGTCAATTGGAACCCTTTTTTGGAATTGGCCTTTTGAGTTTAGTAATGGTATTTTTATACTATATACTTAATTTATTTTGACAATAACTATTAATCATGCATTATATTTTAAAAATATATAATAATAATTTAATTTATGTCTCAACTTCATAAAATTTATTTATATTCATATATATACATACATATATACATATACATATATATATATATATATATAATTAAGTTAATTCAATTACAAAAAATTAATTGATTATTTTTATTTGATATTAATAATAATTATTAGAATCTATTAATTAATTATTCACTCAGTTTTTTTATATATAAGAAATATCTAGAGCCTTCTAAGAGATGGTCGAGTTGATGGAGTGAGGGAGCATGAGGCCAAAAGGTATTGTGTTCGAATCCCTCTATCTATACTCTCTCGATCGAGCCTGTTGTGCAGGATTTGTCTAGTACGGAGTACCTAGTTTATGTGATTTACAGGCTATTGCGTCAATTCGAAGATTTACCCGATGCGCATTCAAATGATAATAACTATTGGTTCCTCTATTTAAAAAAAAAGATAAATTCAATTACCACTTACTCTAATTAAAATTTAACTTCTTCAATAAATAAAAATAGTCTCTTTCTTTAATTTTATTTTAAATTCTTCAATTTTATTTTCATTTTAATATATACTAATTTTATACAGATCTAACCGATTCAATTTTTAAATCTTAATCCTCTTATCTTATTGATATAATTTTTGAATATATATATATATATATATGTATGTATTATTTGTGGTGAAATTAAAAGGAGAGCCCGCAATTATTTCATATTAACCTTTTTTAAAGGTATCATAAATTTAGGTAAGCCCACCCAATTGAATTTTCCTGGCCGTAGGCAACAACTTTCCTAAAATAAGTGACCATTTTTCAAATATATTTATGAAGAAAAAATCAAAAAAGGAGACAAGAAAATGAAATGTTGTTTTCATACTGGCAGAGTTGGTGTTTTGTTGTCCGATTTATTATGCTTGCAGAAATATAGCGCAAAAAAGACTTTCTTATGAATTTATATACGTATAGGTATAGTAATTCAAGCCGGGCTTAGTCTGACCCATCGAGTCACAATGTGGGCTCGGGCTTGAGCTATCTTGGCCTTGTCCGACTCAGTCTGAGATCCGACCTAGAGCAACAAAACAATGTCGTATTTTAAATTTTCTTTGAAAAATTAATAAATTTGCCCGAATATGTAGCCTATCAGATATCTTATCTTCTGACCGAGTCACGAGTTAGGTAACTCCAAGCTCATCAGGCTACGAGCCAACCAGCCTATGAGTTGGGTCGTGATGTGCTAGGTGCGACCCATTACCTTCTTTATATACATAGTTTAATTATTTTTTATAAAATGTTTTCTTTCCAATAAAGTAACTTTAAAAGCCTTTGTTTTATCTTTTCATTTGATAGGTTTTACTTTTTTAGTTTAAAAACTTTCGAAAAGCATCTCTTTAATAGTTAAGGGTAAGGTTGCGTATTATTAGATATTCTTAAACTTGACGTATACACTAAAAAGTCTCTCGATGTCGTTATTTTTATTAATGTAATATATCTACTAAATAATTTAGTGAATGCTTATTTATTACCTATATTAATAAAAATAATAATTTTTTTACCTAATTTATATGAATTTTAAAAAATTAGTTATTAAATTAAAATTTATAAAAATTTTGAGAATATGTTATAATAAAAATAATAATTTTTTTACCTAATTTATATGAATTTTAAAAAATTAGTTATTAAATTAAAATTTATAAAAATTTTGAGAATATGTTATTTTTATAAAAATTAAAAAGCAAAAAAGAAGAAAAGAAGTGTGCTTCTCATAAGCAGCAGGAAGGACAAGTAAAAGTCTGAGTTTAATAGTAAAAGCTCCATGGCCATTGAAGAGGCCTTTTTTTATTCATTAAAGGTAAAAAGTCAGCCTGACTAGAACCATAAGATAAAAGGGAAAAAGGTGCCTGATGCCTACTTTAGGTTAGCTAGGGCATTACCCTTTCCTTTGGACTTACTGTTCTGTTTTTAATAGTATTTTAGTTTAGTGTCCTTTATGAGTGGCTCAATTGGTGTGGAATTTTTGTTAAAGTGATTCCAATTACTTGAGGCCTTAATTCAAGTCTCATGGAAGCTTTAAGGCTAGCAAGGTTACATTTGGATCTGCAGTAAGGAGGGAATAATTACTTATCTATTGTAGTTACATATTTGAATATACAGCTGAACAATTAGAGGTCGGAAGAAAATGCGGTGCTATCACAAAAATTAATAAGCAAGAAAAGATTTGTGGTAAGAAAGTACTTATACGATATAAATTTTACTTTTCGTTAATAATCTTATGATAATAATTATTTTTTATTATACACTCAACTGATAAAAAGCAAGTAATATTTTCTTATTTATAATTTGAATTTATATGACTAATAATATATTTTTATGAAATATTTTATTTACTAAAGTTATTTTATTTTTATTTAGTAATTTTAAATTTTAAATTTATAGGACTAATAATATATTTTTATAAAATATTCTATTTATTAAATTTATTTCATTTATATTTATATTTAATATTTTATTATTTATAATTTTAAATTTACATGACTAATAATATATTTTTAATTATTTATATAAAAATTAATAATTTATTAAATTAATAGGTTTTTTAGTCATTTTATCTATTTTTAACAACCGCAACTATACTTGTCAAACACTTACTTTTACGTTTTAGTAGTTACCAAAACAGCAATATCAAATACATAATATTTATTGAGAATAAGTACTTATCATTTCAACAGATTATCACTCGTTACGGCTCATCAAACGAAGCCTAAAGTCTATTATCCTTTTAGAGATAAAACAACAACAATATTTAGTGAGATTTCAGTTGAAATGCAAGTTAGAAAAGGTCTAATAGAACACAACCTTAGCCTTATCTCATGACATCACTTAAGTTTGTATTCATTAATACGAGATTAACATATAATTACTACTCTTTAAAAATGATTTATATAGATTTGCAATACCCTTTTGGTTCCATTTTAAAGATACCCCATTACCCTTTTTGACTAATTAGGAACCAAGTTGTAGGGCCAAGCAAAAGGACTTGTGGAGATCAAGTTGTGTGTGTAAGCGAAGCAAGATTGAGATGAAAGTATACCCTCTTCACGTGAGTGGCACATGGATTCCTATCTGGTGCCGTTTCGTCCACTAATCAACAAATTGGGTGATTCTTCGAAAACAGAGCCTAGCAAAAAAGAAATACTAAAATATAACTATTTAGCTTTTCATGACCTTTTCATGGATTTAACCTGTTTGTGATAATTCCACACAGTACCCTTTGCTCAATAAATATACGCCCACCTTCCTCCCGCTTTCCTCATTCGCACCCAATCCTTGCACAGACAGGAAACAAACCTCAACTCTCTTTCTCTGTCTATCTTTCAATGGCTAGAGGGAGCATGCTCTGCATTTTCTCTCTGCTCTCGCTACTCTCTGTAGCCACCGCCAGAATCCCCGGAGTCTACTCCGGTGGGCCATGGCAGACTGCCCATGCCACCTTCTACGGCGGGAGTGACGCGTCCGGAACAATGGGTAAGTCTTACTTCTCTCTAAGGACTAACAGTTTTTGTCAAAACCCATTTGCTCTGTTTTAAAATGGTGTTGTTCTGTTGTTCAGGTGGCGCTTGTGGTTACGGTAATCTGTATAGCCAAGGGTACGGGGTGAACACAGCCGCATTAAGCACAGCACTGTTCAACAACGGCCTGAGTTGCGGCGCATGCTTCGAGATCAAGTGCTCTGCTTCAGATGATGCTAGATGGTGTAACCCTGGTAACCCATCAATACTTATCACAGCAACTAACTTTTGCCCACCAAACTTCGCTCTTCCTAGCGACAATGGTGGCTGGTGTAACCCTCCTCGTCCCCACTTCGACCTCGCCATGCCCATGTTCCTCAAGATCGCTGAGTACAAAGCCGGAATCGTTCCGGTCAACTACCGCCGGTGAGTCAGTCAACTTTTCACATCTTATTTTCTCGGGAAGCAAACACAGACCATAAAAAACTCACTTCACTTAACCTAAACCAACTGTAGTAACAACTAACTGACGGACAGCCTTAACTTCACGCGTATCACGTGATGCCCACGTGCTCATTCGTTAAATTGTGGTCCCCACACAGGGTCCCGTGCAGGAAGCGGGGAGGCATCAGATTCACGATCAACGGCTTCCGTTACTTCAACCTGGTTCTGGTAACCAACGTCGCGGGCGCAGGAGACGTCGTGAAGGTGAGCATCAAAGGGACCAAGACTGGGTGGCTCACCATGAGTAGGAACTGGGGGCAAAACTGGCAATCCAACGCCGTACTTGTGGGTCAGGCGCTGTCTTTTAGGGTCACGGGCAGTGACGGACGCAAGTCGACTTCGGTGAACGTGGCGCCTGCTAATTGGCAGTTCGGTCAGACCTTCACGGGAAAGAATTTCCACGTCTGACCACACCAAAAACCACATTCTCTGCTTTTTTTTCCTCTTCTTTTTACAATTTGGTGCGTGTAACTAACGTCCTTCAATTTTCTCGATTTATTTTCTGGGGAAAATTTGAAGTCATATAGGACTAGGAAAATGACTAGAAAGTCTCGTCTGTCTTAGTATATTTACTGTCTTGTCCTTATTTTGTGTTTAGTTTTACCATGTTAAATTGGTAAAAGATGTAGCAGTGATAAGAGTCCTGAAGCGGCTGCAGCTCAAAGAGCCTGTGGCCCGCAGCTCTGATTCACACATATATGTTCTTAAGTTACCCTTTAATACTATAGTCTTAATTGCTATTATTAATGTTGTGTTACCTCTTTTGTTTATTGCAATTGCATTGCTCGTAATTATGTTGGTATTCTAAGTCCGAGCTTGACTTGAAGTTTGATCGAATTCAAAACCCGAGTTTCGAAGCCTCGGGACAAACTCGAGCTTAGACCCGGACTTAAACCAAAAAACTTCAAAAAAAAGATTCAATCCTAACCTAAAATTTGGTCGATTCAAACTAAGTTCATTGACTTCTAGTCGGATGGGCTGATAAAAATTGTCATCCCTGATAATTTGGTATCATCAAAGATAATAATAGGTTAGAATCAATTATTTTCTTAACATAAATTCGATCAGATTTATATTGATCGAATTCGGGCAGTTCAAAACTCAATCAAATTGAAATCAAAATAATGTTATTCTACTCAAATTAATTCATATTAGTTCAAACTAATGATTAAAAAATTTGAATCGATTTAGTTGGTTTAATAGTGAACACTTTGAATTGGTGAATTTTTTAGTTCAATTTTTAACTTTATAGTTTAATTTACTTTAATAATTTTTGTTATTAAAAATCAATCAGTTTATTAAATAATTGACTAGTTTTTATAAACTAATCTGTTTTTATAAATAAAAATAACAATTTTCTTTTTCAGTTAAACTTTAAATTCTTCAATGAATAAGCACAATCTTCTTTAATCATATTTCAAAATTTTCAATTATATTCAATCTTTAACTAATTTTAGGATGGTTTAATATCGATTAAACCCTTTAGACTTTAAATCTTCTAATTAGCTTAACTTCTTGTATGATTTTTAAAATACTAATTTAAACTATTCAAACTCCAATCTAAAACTTTATCGACTCGAACTATCTCAGCAATTTTGAATCGAGTCAAGTTGGTCCAATTGTACCACATAAGCATCAAAATTGGCTCTAAACCCTAGTTGTCCACTTGTGTATGTGAATAGTTCTCTTTGCATTCGTCGTTTAGGGACCTCCCAATAGGTCATTCCACCAACCCTAAGTGCATAAATTCCATTTTCCTCAAGTAGGGTTTAAGGCATTTGGAGATGCTTTCCAAAAACATTCATCATATTCATGATTCTCTCCTTCCTCTAGTTGTAGCCTATATTTTAAAACACTTTTGGACAACCCCATCTAAGCTAAATGACAAATCATCGTCACACTTTATGGTGCCAACATGTAATGATCTAGCAATTGAGCATCCATTTGTTGTAACTTGAAAGGGAAAAAGAGAAAGTGACTTGTCCTAAAGAGTTAGGCCGGTGCCAAGGTAGTAACATCTTGCTTATTAAGAAAGATGAGCTATTTGTATCTTGTCAAAATTAGTAATCATAGAAATTGTCCGATTCAATCGAGTTTGAAATTAATAACTTTAAGTTAATCAAGTTTCGAGTTAGATTTTCATTTTTTCTTTTTAATTTCAAATGTTAGAGAGAGTTGGAGATCGATCTACCAAACTTAAAACTTGAAAATTTTTAATAAAAGTACATCGTTTTTTAATTTTAAACTTTCAAAATAAATTTAAACAAATTCATGCTTGAGATAGAGTCTCAAGTTCAGTCAAATTTTGGATCAAGTCTAAATCCGAACATTATCTAATCTATTAGTATTACTGACTAGAGATGTCAATTAGTTAGGCCGAGGTGGCTCAACCAGCCTATGGCCCGAGTTAAGGTTGATGGGTCACGGGCGGGCCAACTTGTCATTTGTTTCCTTAAATAAATAATTTCAAAAAGATGTCATTTTAAAAATAATGGCAGGCTGAAGATCGGGTCAGGTCGGCTCGCAGCTTGTCTCCCTTCAACTCATGATATGCCCGAGCCCACCAAGCTAACCATAGTAGGCCCGTGGCCTAACCCACTTGAGCTAATCAGCCTGTGGCCCGAGTTAAGGTTGATGGGTCACGGGCGGACCCGAGTTAAGGTTGATGGGTCACGGGCGGGCCAACTTGTAATTTGTTTTTTTAAATAAATAATTTCAAAAGACGTCATTTGAAAAGTAATGGCAGGTTGAGGATTGGGTTAGGGCGGCTTACAACTTGCCTCCCTTCAACTCATGATATGCCCGAGCCCACCAGGCTAACCATAATAGGCCCGTGGCCTAACTCACCCGAGCTAAAATAGACCAAGCCGAGTCGATTTTGATATTCCTATTACTTACCTAATCAAAATGTAGTGAAAAATAAGCATTGCAGCATTTTTCGTTCACCTATTTCCTAATATAGAAAGTAATGTAGTCTACAATCGGTGGACATGATAAAAAGTAGTCATTGATATTATAAATAACAAAATTATATATTTAAATTATTAATGATAATCACTAGAAATTATTAATTTTATAATTTTAGGTCTTTGTCTTGGAAATTTGCGTGCCAAATTTGAGAACGATTCAAAGGTGTCTTTTGTTAGATCGACAAAAAACCGCCGTCTGTGGGGATCGAACCCACGACCACGTGGTTAAAAGCCACGCGCTCTACCACTGAGCTAAGACGGCTTGGTATTATGATGTGGTCAATATGATATAAGACTCAGTAAAACCTACCACAAACATCATTTTAGTTTACTCATTTTAAAAAATAAAAAAAACTTTAAGATAACATTAACTTTACAACTTAAATTTTACTATTTTAAAATTTTCAATTTCATATCAAATCCAAAAAGAATGCAATACATAAATATTTTTAGGATAACAAATATATAATTCTAGTGTAATTTAAGAAAAGGTCAAAGGTATACACCTCCTTTATATTTTAAGAAAATCAGAAAAAACTCTATGATCTTTAGAATTATCGAAAATATTCTTTGTACTTTTTAGTTTCATGTAGCATAAAACTAATTAAATTCGACTTAAATTAATAATTTAAAACAATTATAATAAATTAATAGTTTAACTTGAATTTAATTAGTTTTATTAAAATTTAAAGTTAGATTAAATCGTCGTGTAAATAGCATTCAATTATTTCAAGTCTAATATTTATATTTTGTGTACCTCATTGATATTTTTTAATCGAAGTCTATGAGAAAGAATTTGTCCGTAACACTAAAAATTAAAGAGATTTTTTAAAAAATTCATAAATATCAAAGTAACAAGTAAAATTATGTCTTTTATCTAAATTTTTATTACAATATTTGATAAAAGCTTAATTTAATATTATAAGGTATTTTGAATTATTCAAAATATTAAAAAAACTAATCACATAAATGCTCCCATCCATCACTATTTAATTTGAAGTTGCAATGAAGATATGAGAACATAATTAATACTCAAAACTATAACTTTGCTCTTACAAACTATACTGAGTATCATAAGTTCACAGATTCAAGTCACAAAGGTAGCCTCTTTGTTAAAATACAAAGAAAATATTGAATATATTATGACCCTCCTCAGACTGACAAAGCATAGAGCCTTATATACTAAGTACATTAACTTTGTATACCATAGTGAGTACTCTATTTTATAATATAACCATATATCTTCAAAAGAAAGATGAAACTTTAGAGCAATTTTTCATATATGTTAACCAACAAATCTACAATGCTTTCTCTCAACACCTTGTGTTACAGGAGAAATTTGCAGAAGATGTGAATATTTGATGCTATTTGCTTCAATGGGGGCTTATCTATTGTCTCAGAACTCTGTTTGAGCTCAAGACGAAGTTTTCTTCTCCGGCAACGGTGGAATGTAGCCTTCCGGCAGCCCAACCATTGTTCATAGCACGAACAGCTGAGCGAGCTGGATCACCAGTCACCCGGCTTCCATCAATTTGTTGAGAAAATTCTGGCAGACCACTGACCTTTCTTTCTTTCCTTCTTCTCCTATCCTCATCTCTTTCTTTCCTCAGCCATTTCTCAACAGTTCTCTGCAAAGTTTGGTTTTTTTTAGCGGTTTTCGATTAATGGAAGAAACGAAAAGTATATGATAATTACTATATGTGATATCCAGGCTAACAAACTGAAAAATTACTAACCATCAGCGACAAATTACTAATCTCTAGGACTTTTGCCATTGGCATTGCTAATTGCAGCTTCCCATGAGCCACGTAGACCTGGAACGAGTTCAATTCGTTTTGTTTTAGGAATGTGTAACACATAGGAAAGTTGAAGAAGTTGTTAAAAAGGAAATATGACGCACAATATGAGTCGGCCAATGCTCCAGACCGTCAAATATATGAGTTGCGTAGATAATTGTAGCTCCACGATCATCACATTCATTCTTTAAGAACTTCAGAAGGTCAGCCCTTGCAAGCACATCAAGGTCAACTGTTATCTCATCAAGAAGAAGAACCTAGACAGAAGCAAAAATTTTGAACAGCCTTCAGTAAGAAAGGAAAAAGCAAGTATATGTGTCACATAACATTATCCAAGTAAATTGAGGATGTAAATGCATTGCAAAGAAGCAACTTATAAGGAACAGCTAAGATGAGATTGAAAAGATGGAGATACCTTGAATGGCTTCAGAAGACCCAAGCAAATTTGCACTCGTCGTCTCTGACCATCAGAAACCTTGTGCATCCTCCATGACAAATCAATATCCAAAACCTATCACATAAAGGCGCAAATCGGATTTCACAATGTCTACCCATTTTGTGAAATTCAAGGGTAATATCTATAGTTTAGCACTTGCATGAAAAGAGTTTTCAATGTGAAATTTTCAGAACCATGTCAATCACCTTCTCCACAGAATCTTCACATATCTGGGATCAATAAGAATCTTACCTTTATCAGTTCAGCTCTTCTTTGAGGATCAATACCTGCCACACCAAATATCATTTTCTCTGCTGAAACGTCCATTTGGATGGGAACCTCAAAGCCAGCAAATGCGACATCTCGCCTCCACTACGACCAAAAGAAGGAAAAACTTAACACAAGAACACATGAAACATATATTTATTATCGTTTTCAATACTGAAAATTACGAAATCTCCTTGTTCAAATAAATGCAAGAATTTATTAAAGCATTTCAAACACGACATTGTTGGCAGTTGAAGCCAAAGTTTAACAGAACTTGCCATATCAACTTTGGTATCAATGAATCCATTTCCTGGATAATCAAGACAGTCAATAAAAGCAAGAACTTGAAAGACCTCACTAATCCATCATCTATCACTATCACTTTGTGGTCTAGCAATGATGAAATGCAATTCCCAAATCTCTTTCTGGACCAAAATTTGGATATTATATAAACCAGCATATAACCATAGTCATGTTATTAATTTGACATTTAAACACAAACTCTAACCTCTCCTCCCAGATAGCAGAGATCACCAGAAGACGTCAAAGCAGTGTCGTGAAAAGCAGACCTTCCTAATACCTGAACCATGTGTGGTTCAACCAAATGCTTCCCTCCCAATATCTTCAATATCGTGGTCTTCCCTATTTAATTTTTCCAAAGATTAAGATACCCATTTCAGAATTCAAACACTTGACTGATACTTCACTGCGAAAACGAAGAAATATTCAAACTTTACACCAACCAGCCCCATTCGATCCAACAAGAAGACACCTATCACCAGAATTAAGGGTAAGAGAGAAATCATCAATCAGAGGCTTGGAACCAGGCGGTGGATGACCGTCGATTCCCGGGTAGGTGAACTTAAGACCGTTGATCTCAATTGTTGCTCTTTGATGCTCCAAAACCGCCATCCTCAAGCGAACAATCTCCAAAGTTTTCAAGTCCTTCGCAAGTTACAGTCTTTTTTCTCCCACCGAACTTTCCTAGGAAAATGAAAAAGAGACAAGAAAAGCTCCTACGTGGATGGTTACTTTAAACCTAGTAGACGTGGCAAAATATCTGCCAGATCCCGTAAGAGACCAGATTGTTACGTGGGGGAACAGATCTGTTCTACCCGAGTGGGTCCATATATTTGACGGCTTTGATGTTTCCTAAATAATAGGGACTTCAACATCTGAGCTCAGAGTATCTTCCCTTTCAAGGAATTTTCTTTGTCGTACACCATACCGCCGAAGGCTTCACCTTTACTCTGTAATCTGTTGTTGGGATCTCATCAGAATTTCTAACTCGTCATCCTGCTTTCTGGGGTTTAATTAAGTTTCTGGAGATGGCAGCAATTTACAGTCTTTACATCATCAACAAATCTGGTGGATTGATCTTCTACAAGGTACCACTTTTGGGTTCTTTTCAGCTTATTCTCTATTCGTGTAAAATGTTTACTTGGATTATTAGTTGTCTTTCAAATTTCAACTGGCTAAGACTGTTGCAGTGAAGTTCTATATCTTTTTCCTTCAGCTGAAAATAAACAGGCAGATTAGAAACAATTTGGTTTAGCATTTGGGTTTCGAGACAAAATTATGTTAGTTTGGGAGGCAATCATGCTGTATGCATTTGTTTTTACGAAGCTTATGTTCTGTAATTGATTGTTAAGAAGAGGGATTAGTGAAATGAAACACATTTCTTTTTCTGCTATGTTATGGTGGGATTGGGATATGAGAGGGAGAGCTAGCTCTGTTTAGATAGGCAGGGGACATTGTTTCCAGGGCTATCCTTTCATTATTTGTGTTGGGCTAATGTCAAACTGTTCTGGAAACCATTGAAGAGAAAGAATTTGATAAAAGCTTCTTCTTCCATTAGTTGGTGATAAACAATGGTTCATCAGAATAATATTTGTATATTTTTCATTCTGACAGTTGTCTATGCAACACTATATGGAAGACCTTTTCCTTGTGTGATCTGATCGAGTAGTTTCTTTCTGCTAAAAACTTTGTTTCTTTTCTGGAGATTTTAGGGTATAATTTTGTAGGGAGTACGCAAAGTTACATGGTTCAAAGTTCATTTTGCATATGCTTGGTGAAAGGGAATTGCAAGTGACAAGCATGCCTATTTAAATGTCTCAAAAATACCCCAGAATTTGCATAGAATGAAATTTTCAACATCACCGTGCCCACTACCTACCCTCTCAAAGCAGCAATTTTCCTTGAAATTATTCCACCCATTCCCACAGCCAAATACAATTAGATTGCTTTACAGAGGAAGTAAAAACATTTAGGCCATCTTCATGTCTAATTGAATCCAAATGAGATCTCTCTCAAATCAACCATGTTATTCATTCAATGCATACAGAGCCCTACATGTGGCTGTCGATTGGTGTAATTCACATTTGACATGCAATGCACATTTTGCAAGGTGCATTACATATTATAGATGGATTTATACGAAGTTAAAAAGGTTCTGAGGCCAATTTTCCTTTGCTCCATTTTATTGACGTATTTTTCACAATAATCGAATTCATTGTGAGAAGAATTATATTTCTTCTGATTGATGTTATTTATTGGTTGTATTTCGTAAAAGAGCTGTACTTTTCTATGTTTTGGGATATTAGGATTATGGATCTGCAGGGCGGATGGATACCAATGATAGCTTACGGGTGGCTAGTTTATGGCATTCAATGCATGCCATCTCTCAACAGTTATCACCTACTGTTGGCTGTTCAGGCATTGAACTTCTTGAAGCAGACACATTTGATCTCCATTGTTTCCAATCCCTTACTGGTACTCAATATTTTCTTTTTACCTGTAGATTTGAGATAAAGAGAACGTAAACAAAGTTCTGACTCTTTTGCTGTTACTGATATATCAACAATTGTGATTAACATGGTTACTCATAAATATTATCTGCAAAATTCTGATCCTGCTATTATTTGTAAAGATTAATTGACTTGGTCCTTTATGACAAGCAAATGTTGAGTTCTTGATAGTGCCAGATAGTTGTTTCTTCTGAAGTATAGATATGACTTGTAATTGTTAAATTATTGCGATAATCTTATGTTTTGGAATTTATTTCTCTTCTCCAGGGACAAAGTTCTTTGTGGTCTGTGAACCTGGAACACAGCACATGGAAGGTCTCTTGAAATTCATATATGAACTTTACACTGATTATGTTCTAAAGAATCCTTTCTATGAGATGGAGATGCCTATACGATGCGAGCTCTTCGATATCAACCTTACACAGGCAGTACAAAAAGATCGTGTTGCCTTATTGGGGCGATGATGCGTAAACGTAAACTATGAGTTCGTATCAGTGTTTTCTCAATTTCCATCAGGTGAAGTTACTGTGAGGTTTTCCAAGTTGTGGTTTCAAACTTCCCTTGTCTGGTGTTCACTTGTTCCAGTGTTTAGCAATTATAACAGATCTTAAACAAATCTTGTTCTCCTTTTTGCTTCAATTAAAATTAAATGGTGCTAGATTTGTTTTCGTTGTATCAGAAAGTCTAAAGTTCAACTAAACTTGGGATTTTAAGCTTCCTCTATCAGCAAACCACAGAACACCATTGCAAGGAAGATGAGGTTTGCTTGAACATTCAACAGTGTTAGAAGGGAACATGATAAACCCATTTTCCAACTGCTTTTTGATCGAATTCTTCCATCTTTTTAAGAGAAGCTTTGATTCAAGAATGTTACTTCAGCTCACCTTTTCTGGTATATAATACAATTCCGGAAATTCACGTTAATGATTGAAGAATGTAGCCTCGGAGATTCAGAGTAGCTAAAAGCAAACTCAAAAGTAAACGTGTCTTTTGCCGGTAATAGGAAAATCACAATCTTTCTCAAGTTATTCCCATAAATAAAAAATCAAGTTACAAGTCTGGAACCAAGGCATGAAGTACGTGACAAGGGAAGTTGTTAATTCTTTGAAGAAAGGAAGAATCAAATACGTAGTTCCACATACACTCGCATTTCTGTGGCCATTTCTTTGTATTAGAATGTTTGATGCAACATACAGATAAATACATGTATACATGACTCAGAATACTGATGAAAGTTGTCTGAAATGGAAGCTGAAATGCTTTATGCAAAATTAAAAGAAAAGAGCTGTACACTGCTAGAGTAAGCAGGGACTGAGATCCTGAAATTTCAACTCTCTTAAGCAAAAAGTGGGGAAGCTGATGGCCGGGGATAGGCAGTCTGTTGAGAATTGGCGTCCTCAAGAGCATTTGGCTTGTGCTTCTTTTCAGTAACTGTAATAGGCACGTCCTTGGATTCTTGAACTTGTTCTAATGCCAATACTACCTCATCCATTGTTGGCCTGACCTTTGATTCTAATGCTAAGCATTGATGAGCAACTTCTGCCACCTTCTGGACCCGATTCAGTGAGCACTGACCTTCAAGACGAGCATCCAGAACACGCAAAACTTTACGCTTGTTCGTCAGGTAAGGTTTTGCCCACTCAACAAGGTTGTGCTGTCCTGGTGGTCGATTCTTGTCGATTGCTTGCCGACCGGATAAAATTTCTAGAAGTACAACCCCGAAACTATATACATCGCTCTTTGCAGTCAAACGGCCTTGCAAACAACAAAACGAAATATTAGTAACCAGAAATGTCCCCAAACCTGAGAACCAGAGAAGTCACATCCCATGAAGTCCAAAATCCAACAAAGAGACGATCACATAAACAAACAGTTCTGAACTTTTCATGGGGCATACCTTAAGTGTCAACATGAACTGGAAATTGAATGAAGAGATTGACATAATTAGAACATCTATATAAATTGAAGAGGTTTATGTTACTAACATGTTCCTACCTGTAGCTAGATACTCGGGGGCCGCATATCCATAGGTTCCCATGACTCTGGTAGAAACATGGCTCTCATCATCCATTGGTCCATCCCGAGCCAACCCAAAATCTGAAAGCTTTGCGTTGTAGCCCTGTAAATAAATAGTCAAAGCCAGAAAAGAATTGAATGAGCCTAACCTACCTCTGAATTGTATTAGTCAGCTAAATTGCATAAAAACAAAAGATACCAAAAAGAGCAGCATACCGAATCGAGTAGGATATTAGAGGTTTTGAAGTCACGAAATATGACCTTTGATTCAGAACTATGAAGAAATGCAAGTCCCCTTGCAGCACCAAGAACAATTTTCATTCGAGTACTCCAGGAGACTGGATGGAAACGAGACCCTCCTATTTCAAATGAACAAAGAGCTTCAGTTCATATTAGATTGCATTTCAAAAGATTGAGGCATGTCCTGCTATTGTGCAACCAAGAAATCAAAAGCACAACTCCTGGAAACAACACAGGAAACTTACTCCTGAATAAGTAATTCTCCACGCTACCCATAGTCATGAACTCATAAACCAGTAGTCGATGCTCATCTTCTAAGCAGTAACCAATCAGTTTAACAAGATGAGGATGGTGCAGTTGTCCAAGATAGTTGATTTCAGTCTACATGCTCAAAAGCTCGAATAAAATCAACTTACTGTATTAATTGTTAAACAAAACTGTAGCAAGCAACAAATCTGCCAGATGCTGATGCAGTTTTAAAGATCTCTTATTTTTTGAAGACACAAGATTAAAAATAGCACCATCTGAAGCAGAACTTCTAGTAATTGTTTTCTTCCATTAAACCAAAACATCCTGGAAGGAATATAACAACTCTAACTCGAATATAGATATTTGATCAGAGACTTTGTTCCATCAAACTAAGAAGATAAAAATTAAATTTCTTACTAGCCATTCTTTATGACCCTGGAGACCTTCTTGGTTAAGCCTCTTCACAGCAATCACCAAGCCAATACCAGGTTTCGTGGCTTTATTCGTATTCTCGTCAATCCACCCTTTGAAAACTGAACCAAAGCCACCTTCTCCTACCACACTATCTGGTCTAAAGTTTCTTGTTGCAGCCTTCAGCTCCTTGTAAGTAAAAGTCTTCAAATTTGATGACTGCAAGATCTCCCCCTCACTCCGAGGAGTTTGGAGCGCAGAAGATGATGATAACTTGCTACTTGAACTACTAGAATCTTTTCCTTCTGTGCTGACATTCTTCGGATTCAATCCTACGCAATGCGACATTGTGAATTTGTTAGCGTTCAGCTTTCATTGCCCAATCTTTAATGTACATCATGACATATAGGAATCATATTCAAGTTCCACAACAGCACAACCAGAATTCAGGGTAATTCCAAATTTCTTCACACCAAGCTCCAAACAAGATAGTGCATGCAAATCAAGGGAAATTTTAGTTCAGGATTTGAATTTTGATAATAAGTTGTTATAAGATAAACCTGACAGCCAAATGTATCAAAGAGATGGACATAGAACCTCAAAAGGTCAAAGTCAAATCCCAGAACCTTTACAATGTGCTTTTGGCAGATGAAATTCCTAACAACAACATACAAACATGCACAAGGAACAACTTAGAAAACTAAAGACTAATATTGACATAGACAAAGAAAACAATTACATCTTCTTCTCTGCGTCTTTCTCGCTCTTTCTCTCTCAAACACACAGCAGAGTTACCTGAATCAGAATTGGTATATGCCTTGATTTGATTGCTCCAGCAAACACCCATCACATCCCACCTTCTCAGAACAACTCCAAACCCCTGAACGCCAAAAGCCAAACTTCAATCAAAGAAAGTAGAACTACAAAGATTGGATCTTGTGAAGAAAATGAATGTGTTGTTTCGAGAAGGAGTCAATCACAGCATCCTGCTTGTTCAGAATTTGTCAGCACAGAAAAAGGTATAACCTTTAGGGGTGCTTTGACGTTTCTCACCGTTTTTTGGGTTATGCAGAAGATTTTACACCAAAAACGAAGGAAAAATGAAGACTTTGAAAATGGTATCTTCGTTCAGTGTTCATTTTAGGCCCTCTCCAAGACTCGAACCATTTAGACAGTTGACTGACTGACGTTTCTTCTACGTACAAACAAACATCTATAAAGTAGAGAGGAATGCATAATACTCAAGTTTAAAAACAGATTCATAATCAGATTTCACTGTTAATCTAAAATTCTTCATAATACAGATAGGGACCGCCATGAATGCGAGCCTTCTCTGTCCTTGCCCGTTCGGACCATGAATGATGACACGGTGACCATGTAAAGATTACAATAGGAGTGAAAGGCATCAAAGTGACGTATGATAAGTTGTTTTCAGACTTCTTTTAACGAAAATTTGGGACAATAATTTCGATTCATTCGTAAAAATTTTGAGCTGATTATTTTTTTAATTTTTAATTTTTTGATTTAATTTATTAATTTTATTTTTAAAAGTTAATTAGTTTATTAATTAATCAGTTAATTAATTAATAATTTCTTATAAGCTAAAATAAATTAATTAATTTTTATTTAACAATCTATTTTTCAATTAAATATTAAATTTTTCGATAGATAATGATAAGATCTGTCAATTATATTTTAAATTCTTTAATTTTATTCAATCTTTAGTTAATTTTATGACGGTCTAATATTAATTGAACTTTTGAACCGTAAAATTTTTATATTACCGATTTAACTTTAAGTTCGATTTTTAAAACATTGACAGAGACAAACCATATTTAAGGATAATTTGGTTGATTTAGTGTTACACGGTTCGAATTCGAGTTCAAACCTAATTATGTCATTTAAAATGACATTAAATTAAAATATATTTTAATCTCAAACATGAAATATGTAACAAAATTTGAATCAAATTGAATCTAATCTATTGATTTCAAACAACCCAATCAATTATCATCACCATTAATCACATCACACATTTTATATTTTATGAATATTGTGGTTAAATTTGAAAGAACTATTTAAGAAATTAATATATTTAAATGTAATAATATATTCGATTTAAATAATTGTTTTCCTTTAAACTTTATTAATTTTAAAATTAACTATTAATTTTAAAATCTTGAAAATGACAATTTTAAGATTTTTTTAAGTGTTTATTCTAATTTTTTATTTTTATTTGATTCTTTTGATTTTCAAATCATAAATTTTGGTTCCCTTTGACATTATAAACAATACATTAACTAATCATTGCACCAATAAATCGATAATACCTCGTGTGATTAACAACAATGTTGTTATTACCCATCAAATCTTTTGTTCCAGTTACTCTGTTTCAACTATATTTTATTAAATCTCATCTATATATTTATGTGGAGTCTATATAAATGTGTAAATGAGATTTAATGAAACATAATAAGAACCTCATATGAGATTTAATGAAATATGATAAGAAGATCATAACTGAAACAGGATATCTGATCTCCTCTTATTAGCCCTCTCAATTTAATTAAATTACAAGCCCTTATATAATAATCACAACTTTTAATAATTGAATTACAAGTCCCTATATTATGATCACAACTTTTAATCTTATCCTTTATCAAAATGATGAGAAACTCAATTAGAAATTTATAAGTTTGAATCATGGTTACATGTTTCATTTAAAAAAATAAAGAAAAAGGCACATTTAGTTCAAAGTTTGAACTTTCCTTTGTAGACAATGTCAAAACTACACCTTTTCAAATGGAGATTAGAACATGTATACAGTAGAATAAGTATAAGGTTGTGCAGTACTTGACCTCTCTAAAACCTTGCGTCTCAACAAGATTTTTACTAAGGTTGTGTTCGATGAACAATGGATCAGCTACTTTTTAGCTTAGTCAAGTCTTTCAACTGTTTGACCATTTTAAATTGCTGAAATTTTTGTCTGGTAAGAAAATAAATAATTAGCAAATAAGAAAATGAATAATTAGCAGATTTATCTCAAACCATTTAATTTAGAAAAGCTCCACATTAGCATCGTTTTTATTAGCATTTTCATCTTTAGCTAAATCTGTGCAAGTGAAAAATCAATTTTACCCTCATAAATAAACAAAGCTATACATTAATTAATTTTTACAAGTCAAATTTATGCCTAATTACAATTAATTAATTGTGCCATAGTGTGACATAATTGAATTATTATTAATTACGCTACATAGTCATGCTTGACAATGGAGCATAATTGATGCATGGCATTGTAGCAAAGTTAATTATTATGAGTAGTGCCATGCATAGTTTTATGTTATGCTTATGATTTAGGCATGAAACATTTGTAAAGTTTTTGTAAAATTAAAAATTTGTTCTATTTTTTATTAATGTTAAAGTTTTTGTTTTTGTACAATTAAATATTTAATCGTGACGTTATAAATTTTTTTAAGTCATGTCCTTATAAGTTATTTTTAGTTTATTAAATAATAAAATTCATACATATTATATGAAAACTACTGAAATGATGTAATTAATAGAAAATTTAACATCAGATTATTATTATTATTACGAAATATTAAGAAATATAATATTCATGCTCTTATCATTTTTTTTAAAACCATGCCTTTATAAATCATTTTATACATCAATAATTTAATACTAAACAATTAATTTTACCAAACAGCTAATATAATCCGTAGGTCAAATGCATTGATAGAATCAGCTAATAGTTAAATGCAATCACCTGATCGTCAACCAAGATTTAGGTGTTGTTGTGGTCCTAATAAATTATCTGAAAATAATTTAATAAATTGATAAAATATTATAATGTTGGGGGGAATATCTCCAAAATCACGTGAAGATTAGCGTTTCTGGTCACAAATGATTGTTCCAATTGACCAAGGTTGACCATGACAAATGATGTCAGAAGGTAACATCGATACTTCCGTTCAAATATAATACCATTGTGCTTAGAGTGATAATAGATTGAAAAAAGCAATGAAAATGAAAGATTGTTAGCATTCAAGTCTAAAGCTCTTCTGCATCATTTTTCACCTGATTTTAAACTTTCCCAAAATTCATATACTTTATTTTATTAAAATAAAATAAATGAAAAAATAAAAATATTAATCAAGCTTTGGGTTGATTCATATTAAATCATAAAATTATAGCTCAAACCGACTCAAAATTTAATTAATTTTAACAAGATTTATTAATTTCGGGTTAAACCGACATAGAGTTCTCGGGCCATGGGCTTTGTTGGTTTTTAATTATGATCTTCAAAAACTTTGGGATGAGGCCCACTTGAATTGGACCTTTTCATAAAGATTGTTGTGGTTTTGTCTTGGGGTAGGTGCAACTCATTCTTCAAATCTACATTAGAAAACAATGTTTCATGGCCCAATAGGACTTTCCCCCTAATACCCAAAAGAAAATGAATTTAATTTCCTCTTTAAAACCATCTTTTGAACAATTTCTTATGATATTGTTGCCACAAGTAACTTAAGTCTTTCTTTTGTAAGAATATAGAAAACCATAAATGTAAAAGTGATTGATAGAATTTGGATAGTGCAAAGTTTGATCGAACTCGAGCCAAACTCGATTATTATTTTTTAAAAATTTTAAAGATAATATCGTTTAATTTAAAAAAATTTAGTTTTATATTAGGATAGTTTAAACCGGAGAGCTTAAGCTGAACTTGATATGAATTTTAATTTTTTTTTTTTAAACCTAATCTAGTCTAAAATTTGATCAACTTGAGGTGAGCAAGTTGACTTCGAATGGAGTTGGGCTGAGTTGGACAAATTGTTACGGAAATGTTCTACTTAAATCTAAGACAAAAAATTGTGATAATTTGACCGTAATTAATCTAATTTAATTACATTATAACCTAATTAATTTAAAGATCTCAACATAACTCTTACCACAAATTCAATTCTATCTCTGTATAGACATTCTAAACAAGAAAGAAACTTAATATAAACCCCAACTTACATTTGAAGAAAGCAATAACAAGCATCACATAAAAGAAGCAAATACAAGTTTAGAAATTTTAGAAGATTAAAATTTAAAAGAGTTAAAATAATTTAAATTCAAAATGTCAATTATTTAAAATTATTTTTAAAAAATTCAAATACCACTTTACTTACTTCTAAAAGTCAATAATTATCATAAATTGAAATTTTAATATTTAATATTGAGTGTATTGCAAGATAGGCTACGTTTGAATCTGTAGTGCGGTGGGAATAAGTATTTATCCACCGCAGTTTTCAAACGCAGTCACATGTTTAGATCTGTTGACAAATAACCGAAAATTGGAGGAAAGTGCAGTGCCACTGTAAAAATCGATAAGTAGACAGAGGATTGTAGTAAGAAAGTGCTTATGTAGTAAAAATCTTACTTTCCATTAATAACCTTACGATAATAATTATTATTTATTATACCTTCAACTAATAGAAAATAAGTTAACTTTAACAAATTTACATTAACATGAACAATTATACCTTATCAAATAGTTTATTCCCAATTTTTATTTTCTTTATTTTAATTTAATATTTTACTATTTATAATTTTAATTATATAATATTAAAGGTACCTAAATTTATGAAATATCCGAAAGACATCTTGTTACTATAGAATTGTAATTTAAATTATCCTTTTTCAATAATATAAATAAGCACATATTAAGAAAAAGATAATGATGAATATTGTATATATTTTATTATTTATAAATTTAAATTTATATGACTACTAATAAAATTTTAAATTATTTATATAATAATTAATAGTTTATTAAATCAATAATTTTTTTAATTATTTTATCTTTTTTAACAACCATAACCGCACTTGTCAAACACCTGTTTTCACGTTTCAGTAGTTATTAAACACATCAATCTTAAACACATAAGTACTTATTGAAAGTAAGTACTTATCATTTTAGTAAGTTAAATTTAACAGGTTATCAACCGTCACCGCTCTCCCAAACCATGTCATAGTCTAAAAAAATGTTTAGTCTTTAATAAAAATTGGTAATATCAATATTTTAAAAATTGAATTGGCTCGACTAGTTTAATAGTGAAAAATTTGAACCGGTCAACTTTTCAATTCGTTTTTCGACTAGTTTAATAATGAAAATTTTGAACTGGCCAACTTTTCTGTTCGTTTTTAACTTTCTGATTTGATTTTATTTAATAAATTTTATTGTTAAAAATTGATTAATTTATTAATTAATTGACCATTTTTATAAACTACTTAATTTTTATAAACCAAAATAAATCGATTAATTTTTATTTAAAAGTATCTTTTTTAATTAAATTTTAAAATTTTTAAGAATATTTATCTTCAATCAATTTTAAAATTCTTTAATTTATTCAATCTTATCTAATTTTATGACGCTCTAATATTAGCTGAACCTTATTTAATTTTTGGTCTGATTTTAAAAAATTTAAATAATACAGTACAAAAACACAATCAATTTTTTTTTCAAAGTAAGAAATAACAAAAAAGACAATAAAGGTGAGAAACTATGGCAGTGGACTAAAAACTTTCCGGGAGGGATCTCTGGAGGATGTTTCCTTCTCAAGGAACCAACTTTCTTTAGGTGACTGACCTGACCCACTCTTCCCCCATTCATATTTCTTCTTTTTACATCGCCGATCCCTATAAAATCTGCAGCTTTTTATTCTCCCCCCCCAGCCCAACACTACTTTTTCTGCTTTTACTTTTTTGTCCAACTTCATCTACTCCTCCTCCACCTTCCTGCATGCACCATCATCATGCCTCCTGTGCTTGCACTGTAGATTTCACCTTTTTTATTCCTATCACCATTCAGCGACTTGATTTGGCCCATCAAATGGCTTAAAAGAAGAGATACGTGTTAGTTCCTAGTGGGTGCTTGCTGTCTTTCTGACCTCACCAAAACAAATGCTCCCTACTTACTTACTTCTTTCTTCAATTCATTCCTCACCATTGAAATGAGCTTTTTGGCTTTTCACTTTATTTTTGTTAATGTCAGAGATGGAGTCAGAGGGGGAGATTAGGGAAGATCTCCCTCAAATTTACGAGGATGATATGTCAAATCAACCCATTTTTTCCCCTCTTCCTAATTCCAATGTTGCCCCTTCCTTGTTGTACTTTGCTTGCCTGTTTTGGCCAAACTCATTTACTATTTCTTTCTCTTAAGCCTTTGCCTTGTACTTGGGTGGTAAAGTGGTAACTAATCAAAGCTCACACTAACTCTTTTAAGCTTTCAATCAATACTATCCAAGTTCTAAGTAAGAAGTGAAAAAATCAAAAATTAGAATTAAAGGGTATTTCTAATTTAATTTACTATATAATTTTATATTTTTGAATTACAAATAAATATGAGTTTCGACTATTATTTTTAATTTGTTAATTCATGTATGTCTATTTTTTCTATCTATTTGTTAGATTTGATTTCCACGTGACTTCTCTGTTATGTACATCTGCTTTACCAACAAAGCATTTACTTGATCAATTGGTCGAACTTTTTTTTTCTTCTTATTATTATTATTATCATCATCATCATCGTAATATTTGTATTCTTATTTGTCTTCTTCTTCTTCTTCTTCTTCTTCTTCTTATTATTATTATTATTATTATTATTTTGTCCTCTAAACTTGCATCAATTTTTTTTAACTCTTTATGTCACATTTGTTTGTCAATTTACCGAAAACAGATTATCTACTTTTATAAAAATACGACTGTGTATTATCAAACCTCCTCAAATCCTGCATTAGTATGACATTCAACTAAGTGTGATGATAATGATGTAGATCTATCTGAAACAATCTTTCAACTGCATAGAGATAAAGGTATATACTACTAAACCTTTTCAAATATCACATTTCAACAAGGCTCTCACTAAATTTTGTTGTTGTTGTTAAATATAGAATTTTATGTAATGAAAAGTAAAATCTAAGATCAAATTTATATATAAAGAGAATATCTCTTAACTTTAGACCAGTAAGTGTAAGGTGATACATAATTTTGTTTTGGTTAAAAGACACAAACATCCCCAGTAGTTAAGAAATTAAAAAAAAACTTTATAATTTTTGAATTTTTAAAAATAATTCCTCTTTTTTGTAGTATTTCAAAAATACATTTATATAAATTTCAGTAAAAAATAATAATGCAATACATGCAATATGAGCATCAAATGTAGACTAATCAAATACTATTTATATGACAATTTAACTCAAGAAATTCGAATGGAACTAATTAAATTCGATTCAAACTAATAATTTATTATAATTATTAATTTAAGTCAAATTTGATTGATTCATATTAAATTTAAGAATTGAGATAAATTATTCTATTAATAATATTTCATTATAATATTCTTATTATGTGTATTTTTATCATTTTTTACTAAAATGTAAAAGAGAAGTTTGCTAAAAAATTGAAAATTTTAAAAATTATAAAAGAGTATATTTTTTACCTCTTTTTTTGAGACGGAAGAACCTGCAGTCGCAATTATTTGGATGTACACTGAGTAAATCTTCGGATTGACGCAATAACTTATAAATCACGTTAACTGAGTACTTCGCACTATACAAATCCTATATTATACACTTAATCGAGAGAGAGAATATAAATAAAGAGATTCAAACACAAAATCTTTTTACTTTATACTTCTTTACTTCACTAACTCGCTTGCTTGCCCCTAAAAAGTTATATATATTTTTACCTTAAAAGGTCTTATATAAGAAGTACTTGAAGATATAAAAAAAAGAGGGTATCATGAGTCATGTCAAAAGAGAGAGGCCCAAATTTTAAGGCTATCCTAGTAATGCTGCCAATACAGTCAAATTACTATTCTAGTTAGTTAGAGGGCACAGGACAACCCAAAATGCTCTCCTTTTCATTTGTATAGCATACAAACCTAGTAGCCCAGTAGCCCTGTGGTTTTTGCCCTTTTAATAGTGTAGGCATAGGTTTGCAGTTACTTAGCAAATGACTTACACCAGCTCAGCTTTCGCAAAACACTCCTGATCACACCATACCTTTCTAGCTCTCATCAAACAAAACTTAAAAGCAGAAACCAAGTCAGTGATCAGGAATCAAAGATAAAAGGGTCAAAAACTAAAAATATGAAAGTAGTTATTATTATTATATAAATAATATTTGAATAATTTAATTTAATTTTTAAATTTAAATTGAATTGAATTAATTAAATTTGGCTCAATTAAATAATTTATATCTGAGTTTATTTTAATTAATTTGAATAATTTGAAGGGTTAATTTGAGTTACTGTATGACTAATTTGTATGTTTATATTACGTGTGTTTTATCGTTATGTTTGATTAAAATTTATTGTAAAAATTTCAAAAATTAGATAATTTAAATTTTTTCTCAAATTATATAATAACTTTATATTTTTTACCCCAAAAAATGGAGTAAAAGTAACGTAGGGGCAAAAAGGAAAAATAAGAAAATAATTACTTTGTTTCATTAGTTGTATTTTTTAATGTTTTAAAAATGAATTGTAAATAATCTTATAAGAGTAGAAGTTTAAAATTTACAAATTTCAATTAATATTAAACCGTTGTAAATTGACTAAAAATTTATTAAAATTAAATAGTTTTAATTATAATTAGAAAAGAGAATTTATCAAATAATTAATAAAAATTGATCAATCAATTAATAAATTAATCAGTTTTTTAAAAATTAAAATTAAAAATATATTTACCAATTAACTTAAAAATAAATCCATGCTTTTTTATCTTTTTATGAATTAGTAATTAATAACAGTAATTTTAAGTAAAAAATTAAAATTTGAGAATAAAGGTGAAAAAACAAAGAAGAAAAAGAAGAGACGTAACGTATCACTGACAAATCTGGCAAATAGAGGTCTGAGCATGCACGGAACGTCCCGTCTCTATCACCACCCTCGTCTGTTTGTGCCGCGAAACCCGGACTACAGTCCCCCCCATCTCACCTTCTCTCCTAATCATTCCTCCTTCAAAATTTTCCCCTACTCTCGCTCCTATTCCCCTCTCTCCTGTACCCTCCTTAATCATGCATATCACACAACCTACTGTCTCACTATACTCGGGTCACGTTTGGTTTGAGGGAAGGAATCAGAATTTTCTCGGGAGCATCAATGATTATTGTGATCATCATCACCAGTGATCAATCAGATCACTTGCATTTATTGACTTCTTTTCGTCAAACGGACGGTGATGCTGTAGTGTGGGGTTGCCTAGTTTTTTTTTCTCTCCCTATGTCCGGTCTGGGTCAGTTTTCATCTCTAGTCACCTCCACCACCGTCCTTTGCATCAATCCCACAAAGCGACAAACAAACGGCACATAGAGCGAGAATCTCATATCTTATTACAAAAGACAGAAATTTCTATTTTTTAATTTTTATAAAATTTTTAATTATACTTTAATAATAATAAATAAATAAATAAATCATTCAATGTCTAAATATTACATTTATTTTAATTAAATACTAATTACATAACTATTCAATCAAAACTTTAACTAAAATATAATAAAAGAATTTTATGAGAATTAAAAAAGTAATTTGTCATTATTTTCTAATATTTGGCACTATTTTTTATTAAAACATAATGAAAATTTAAATTAATGAAAATTTAAAATTTATCAATTAAATAATAGTCAAATAATGATTCAACTAAAATTTAAACATGAATTGAATTAATTAAGTCTAACTTAAACTAATAATTTATTATACTTATATTACAGTATTAATCTTAATCAAATTTAATTAATTCCATCCAACTAAATCGAGTTATTTTATTAATAATATTTAATTATTTCATATTTTACGTTTTATGTATATTAAAAAATAGAAAAGTTTTAAAATTTAACCATAACTTCTTTTTACCTTTTGTTTTTGAATGGAAGAATCCACAATTGCTATATTTTAAATTATATTGAGTAAATTTTTAAATTGACGCAATAGCCTGTAAATCAAGTCAATCAGATGTTTTGCATTAGGCAAGTCTTCCACGACAGGTTCGATCAAGAGAGTGTAGATAGGAGAATTTGAATACAAGACCTTTTAACCTCATGCCTTCTCACTCCACTAACTTGACTACCCTCTGAAGGGCAACAGTTTAAAAACTATAAATTTTAAAGAGAACCTTTTTATGTTTTATCATCAAATAAGAGAATGTAAATTTATATGTTTTAAAAATTGATCCAGAAGTTAAATCGATAAGATAGAAAGTTTAATATTTAAAAGGTTAGTATTAGACCCTTACAATTAAAAATTGAATAAAATTAAAAAATTTAAATATAATTGAAAGAGATTGATTTTGCTAACTAAAGAATTTAAAGTTTAATTAAAAATATTAATTGAAAATTAATTAATTAATTTTGATTCAAAAGAATTTATTAATTAATTAGCAAATTAGATAATTGATGATTTTTAGCAATAAATATTATAAATAAATCTAACCAAAAAAGTTAAAAATTAAATTTGAAAATATGATAATTTAAAATTTTTATAATTAATTTAATCAGGTTTAACTTACCATCTTAGTTTTAACGAGTCAGCGTACCATAATCCAGTCCCACGATTCCTAACTTACACCCTACTGTACATAACAACACTCTCCTGTTCTCCAATAGTAAATTTAGTACTTTAGATTCTATTTAGTATGATAAAAATGTTAGGGATTGGGTTCTTATTATTACAACTGTAAAAAACGCACACATGTTTGTCTGCTTGTTCCTTATGTTTCACCGAATTGAGGGACCGAGTTGGGTAACAGGAATTGCGCCTAACCCGCTAAATGACAGGCGCATGATGACTCCATCACGCATCCCGATAACCGTTTTTGGGATCATTCGTTCATCCCTGAAATCGCAGATGCCGTTTTTTTACGATATATAATTATTTATATTCAATCAAATCGTTGACTTTATGTCAGTCGTCCGTTTCTACGGCCATGATTTAGCTGTCGAACATCCAACGTGACCGGCGTTTTGTGAGAGGACATACGACAGAAGGTGGCGCATTTTAAGCGCGGACATCGAAGGTACGCCTCCCTCGCTGTCTCTAGACACTCTCTCTACTCATTAATGCACCCTTCTGGGCCTTGTCTTTTCTTCAAGTCTCCGTCTCTCTACAATCTATATATATACGGGGATAAATGTGTATGCGGAAGTGTGACCGTTGCGGTGGCCGGAGGGAATCGGAGGGGAATCGAAGTGACGGAAGCACATTCCTTGCATGATGTCAGTATTATCTCGGGGATTGAGTGGTGTGTGCTACGGGGGTTGAGTTGTTTTTTTCTGTTCTCTCTCGTTCGCACTCGCGTGCTCCTTTTTGGCTCACTGTCAGATTTCTCAAAAAGATATCACTCTCTCTAGTCTAATCTCTCTGTTTTTTTTTTTCGGGGTCAAAAACAGTATTTTCAGTTTTTTCACGTCTCTATCTCTTTCGGATTCGGACATATAAATAAAATTTCAGACATGTTACACTTGTAGTGTTTGTCTTGCTGTCTCTTGGTTTGGTTCTTTGAATAGGTGCTTGGTAACTTTTCCTTTAGTGTTTCTTCTCACTTCCAAGTTGACACGGAGATGCGTCGAAGAACAACCTCGGTTGTGTTAAGTAGTTGAAGAGCAACGTAAGCTTCTGATTTATGTACTTCTTTTAAGGGAAATAGGAAAAAGACGAGTTCTTTTGGATGTTACTAGTGCGAAACTGCACTTTCATGTCTTCGGTTTGCTGAATCTTCTTTGTTTGAAGCTTGGGAAAGCAACAAATTCAAAGCTCTTTGGTTTTCTTCGTCATGGTTGGCATTTGTTTTCGTTCTCTTCTCTCTTTTCCTTTGCTTTTATGGTTTTGGGTATCTGGTGATGTATGTCTTACTGGCTTTTGCAAACGTTTGTGTTGTGTTGTTTAGTATGATTGAGGTAAACGCGAGTTGAGTAGCTTCTTGTTTTGCTCAAAGTTTGTGCTTGGTATCTTCTTTTTTTGAACCTTTTGTTCTTTTAATGCCTCTGTTATGTGAACTTCGTTCTTTAGTTTCAGTCAGATTTCAGTTTCTTTCTTTTACTGTTTTTTTGTTTATCTAATACCATCTTCAATTAGTTTGCATTGAGTGGTGAAGATATGTTGCTAGTCTCGTTTTAGATGAAGATACATTTTGAAAAGTTTGTAATTTTCAATGGCGATGGAAAGAATTCAGTATCTTCTTTCCTAATAATCTGTGCAAACATGTTCATGGAGCTCTTAACTTTGTTTTTTTCTTTTTGAGATATGCCAAAAGAAATGAACATTTACTAGACATGTTCCAGTGAGTACCTGTTGGTCAAATGGGAAAATTATTGGTAGATCCATATTACTACCTACGAAACATGGAGTGTTTTAACTTGTAGTGTTTTGCTTCTGTAGTTTTACAAATCTCAGACATGTTTGCTGCTATGTGGTAGCTTTCTTGTGCCTGACTTGCGGTGGTACTGGTAGATCCATTCTTGCTGGGTTATGGTTTTTACGTTTATGGTGATGGTGGCGAAAAGGACAAGATGTGGAGGTCTATCTTGTTCCTGATCAGCTTTCTTGATTTTGTAATAAACTATTACGGATTTTTGTATGCATGATTATGCTAATTCCATTGCAACAGCACCTCGTAGTAGAGTAGGCACGAATTTGCACTGTGCATGTGAATTTTTGTTGCCCTTTCCAGCTTGATAATGGATTGTTCGAAGTATATTTATTGAAAGAGCTTGATAATGGATTGTTGCTGTTCATGTTTGAAATTTATGTAGTGGAAAGAGCTCAATCTTTATTGATAGTTTTACATGTTTCATTGTTGTGATCTCGTTCCTGTTTAATTGTGCTCGATGTTGTTATTTCATTAGTTTTTTTTATCTTTGATACAAGGTCTTAGATTCCTTTTTGATATAAGGATTATTCAATAGTAAGTTGATTTGATAATCTTTCAGATACATTATGAAGAGTTTAAGACGATGGGCAGTGGTGTTTGCACCTGGAAATGAAGGAGAGGCAGCGCTGGAGACCTGAAGAGGACGCTTTGCTACGAGCATATGTGAAACAGTATGGTCCAAGAGAGTGGAATCTTGTGTCACAGCGCATGAACACACCCCTAAATAGGGACGCCAAATCTTGCTTAGAAAGGTGGAAGAACTACCTCAAACCTGGGATAAAGAAAGGATCACTCACTGAAGAGGAGCAACATCTGGTCATCAGGCTTCAGGCCAAGCATGGAAATAAGTGGAAGAAAATTGCAGCTGAAGTTCCCGGTCGAACTGCCAAGAGACTAGGTAAGTGGTGGGAAGTATTTAAAGAGAAGCAACAGAGGGAGCAGAAGGAAAATAACAAGACGGTTGAACCAATCGACGAAGGCAAGTACGACAGGATATTGGAGACTTTTGCAGAGAAGCTGGTGAAAGAGCGGGCTACGCCAACATTTGTCATGGCCACTTCAAATGGGGGCTTCCTCCACACTGACCCCCAAAACCCTGCACCAGCTCTACTTCCTCCATGGCTTTCTAGTTCCAACAGCACGTCCAACGTGAGGCCCCCTTCGCCATCTGTAACTCTAAGCCTTTCACCATCAACAATTCCAGCCTCGCCAACAATCCCATGGCTTCAACCTGACAGAGTAGTAGATAACACTCCCCTGGCATTAGGCAGCTTGCCGCCGCATGTACCAGTTCCTGCTTGTGGTGATAACTCGATGATATCTGCTCTGATTGAATGCTGCAGAGAGTTGGAAGAGGGGCACAGGGATTGGGCTGCACATAAGAAGGAAGCTGCTTGGAGGCTTAGTAGGCTAGAGTTGCAACTTGAGTCTGAGAAGTCGTGTCGAAAGAGGGAAAAAATGGAAGAGACCGAGTCAAAGATCAAGGCTCTTAGAGAAGAAGAAAAGGCCTCACTTGAGAGGATTGAAGCTGAATACAGGGAACAATTTGCTGAATTTAAAAGGGATGCAGATGCCAAGGAGCAGAAGCTGGCCGAGCAATGGGGTGAGAAGCATTTACGACTTACCAAAGCTCTTGAGCAGATGGTAAAGTCTTTTGAGCAGATGGTATGCAGACCTAGGATTACTGAGCATAATAACAGGTGAGAAGATGATGTTGCATCCTATGCTGATGAGCATTTCCAGTTGATAATTCTCTTTGTTTGATTTTGTGTTCTTCCTAAGAAATACTGTTTATAGTTGTTTATTTATATATCAGTATCTTCATATGGCTCGGATTGAGTGAAGGTGAGGTGGGATTAGCAGAACAAGAACTTTTGCAATCTTTTGCTTCCAAATATATATCATACTTATGCCAAAATGTTGCTTGGAATGTTAATAATTACCTGAAAATGGAATCTCCATGACCACCCTACTCATTCCTTTCAGGAAATTCACGCCCATTTCCCCAATAATCTACTGCACTTGTATTCAGCTGTCATAATTAACTTGAACATGTTGTTGTATGGGAAGCAGAACAAAAGGAGTTCCACGCAAAGGTTGCTCAATGATCTTGTGCAATCTTTGGAAGAATTTACTATTGTCTAGTTAGCTTGAATTAGACTTGAGTTTTACACTTGTTTATTAATAATTTTAAGGTATTAAAAATCTTTCGCTACATGGGTTTTTTGGAAACAACCTTTTTATCAGTTAGAGGTGAGGTTGTATACTACAAGTCTTCTCTAGATCTTGCATTTAGTAAGAATTGGGTCTATTGGAACAACCTTTTTATCAGTTAGAGGTGAGGTTGTATACTACAAGTCTTCTCCAGATCTTGCGTTTTAGTGGGAATTGCCATTTCAGTTTGAAGTTAACGAGTCAAGTTTGACTTGATTGCACTGTAGGTTGGGATTTCTTGGCCCAATTAGGCCACGGGTTGGGGTTAGAGTAGGGCTATCTAGGCCCAACTTAGTTTGAGGCCCGATCGAGAGTGATAAAACGACGTCATTTTCTTAATTTTTAAAAAAATTAAAAAATCTAGTTGGAAGCTATTATTGTTGATAAGCTAATAGTTAGATTGAATTAGATTGAGTTAGTTGCTTGGTATTAAGTTAATGATATTTAGTTGGATGCATGGTATTAAAAGTTGTTGACTTAATCACCTTTGGTAGGTTATTACATAATTTGGATTAGATTGCTTTTGTTGTTTGGCATTAAATTATTCTTATTAATGGTTTTAAGTTATAGACTTCGTAATTGTAGTGTAGACTATATATAAATATATATATTCTAATTATTTATTATTAAAATTTTATTTTATTTCTAGTTCTTTATTAAATTTACATTTATTGATCTTTGTTATTTAGATTTAGAGTTATTTATTTTTATTTAGACTTAGATTTAGATTGATATATTAAAAATATAAATTTATTAAAATAATATTTATTAAATTTTAACTAAGGTACAAAAGTGGTATATAAAATGAACCGTCGGAGTTTATTTAGATTTGGAATAAAATATCCAATTTTTTTGGATTTTTTAAATTAAATAGTCCGAGGCTTAAGGCCTGGTTAACCTTGGTCCGACTCAAGCCTATTACTAAGCCTACAAATGAGTGACTTATTGGGTCTTTTTTTTGTTTGTTAAACCATCCGATATTCGGTGTCATATGAGCAATTGACTAATTTAGCTTTGAGCCGGGATGACTCATTTTGGACGGCAAAGTTCTTTATCACAAGTTTTTAAAATGACTTTATTTTTAAGACTCAAATTTAAGACTTTGGTTAAAGATAGAATAGATTTACCACAGCTCTCGTGACCAACTGGGTCCTTGATTGTGAATGTGTTACCAAATTGATAAATCTAAGTCCAATAAGACAATGGGGTCTCGCATGGGAGCCTTTGGTTCGAATAAGACCATAACCCTTTCAGTGTCGGGATAAGAATTTCTTAGTTTAAACGAAATGTCTAATAATGACATGAATGATATTTGGGCCTAGCTTGGGCCGGACCCGACTCAAGATCAACGGGTGAGGCTCGGGTTGATTGAACTTTGAGTTTGATCTTTTCAAAAAATTTGGGCTCGTGTGAGGTTTGACCTACCCAAACTGTGGGTGGCTATGAACCCCGATAACTATTTCATATCCGAGCGGGTCTCGGGTCGGGCCCGAATCCTAGCATTAGATGATGATTCGTTGGAATTGAATTGAAACACTTACTTGAGACTCTCCAGCTGTTAGGTGTTAACGCAGGCGAGAAGACACATGGCCGCATTAACATTAGTTAGATCGGAGTTGTTTTTTAAATTTTAAATTGTTGATTTGCTAAATAATCTTTTTTAATATATGATTAACTAGTTATTATGTGATTTAAAAAATTTATTTAATATACACTCAAAATGTAATGAATATAATTTTCTTGTTTATATATAAAAGGATAAAGATATAAAACTCTTTTATAATTTAGAATTTTAAGAAAACTCTTTAATTTTTAAAATTTTCAAAAGAAATTCTTCTAATTTTTTAGGTTTTTTAAAACTTATTCTTTTATATTTTAATTAAAAAGATGTGGATTAAATAAATATTACTAATATGATAACATAATTTACCGATTTAGTTATCAAATTTGACCTAAATCAATTAAGCATGATTTAAATTTATAATAAATAATCAATTTGGCTCATATTTAATTAGTTGGATTCAAGTTTAAGTGTTGAACTAAATTGTCATTAACATAAGTTAGACCAAACTTGTTTTTTAATTTTAAATTGTTGATTTCACTGAATTATTGTTGTTGTTATTCGCTAAATAATTTTTTTAATATATGATTGACAAGTTATTATGTGATTTTAAAATTTTATCTAACATATAGTCAAAATGTAATGAATATAAATTTCTTATTTATATATAAAAAGGACAAAAGATATGAATCTATTTTATAATTTAAATTTAAATTTTTAAATTTTTCTTCAAATTTTTATTTTTTAAAAACTCATTCTCTTATATTTTGATTTAAAAAATAACAAAGAAACACACACGATATAAACATCAATCATGGACTAATTAAATTTCACTAATACGATAAAATAATTCAGCACTAATTGAGTCAATTAAACTCGATTTAAATTAATAATTTCGGATAATTATAATAAATCATTAGTTTGAGTTATGTTTAATTGGAAATAACGGTTGGATAGAGCCTTTTCTAATCCAGGTTAGTCAAATAGATTCTGCATTGCGGTTTGTAATGTGGTTGCTGCACCTGTGTCCGTCTATTGGTCCCTACTTATTGACTTGGCACCTACTGGGAAAAGCAACTCTTCTAGGTGTTTTAAATTTGACAATGCATGGTTGCATGATGAGGGATTATTTGACGTGGTCAAAACTGCATAGAGGAAGTTTGAAGTTTTAATGCAGAAGCGGGACCATGTTATTGCCGATTTGAAGTTATAGGGCAGGTCTAGAAATCATGAGTTTTGGAGGAAGAAACGTGTCATAAAAAATATGTTAGAGGGTAATGATTTAACAGGTGATAGTATGGATGGGTGCAGGTTACGTGAGGAGTGGAACAACCTGCTGGCTTAGGAAGAAGCTAGGTGTCGGTAGCAGGCTAAAATATTTTGGTACCAAAAAGGTGACAAATTCAAAATTCTTTCACTCCCATATGCGGAATAGATGCAGGACGAATAAAATTGAGAGGCTTAAGAGCGACAGTGGCAAGTGGATTACTGGGGAAAATCTATTGAAAGCGCAGGTCCGGGTTTACTTTGAATCAGTTTTTCCGGGCGGTTCATTGGATTGTGAGCAATTATTAAGGTTGGTACTGACTCGTATTTCGGTTAGGGATAATGAAACTCTCTGCCTGGTTTTTACAAATGAGGAATTTATATTAGCGGTTTTCCAAATGCATCCTGACAAGGCTCTGGGTCCAGATGGACTGAACTCGACTTTTTATTAGAAACTATGCCCCTTGATTGGTGATGATGTGGCTAACGATTGTCGTCTTTGGTTACAACAAGATACTTTCCCTCCTGCTCTCACTGAATCTTTGATTATTTTAATTCCTAAAGTTGATAACCTGGAACTATTAAGGACTTTCTCCCCGTTGCACTATGTAATATTCTTTACAAAATTATTGCGAAAGTTCTTGCAAATAGGTTCAAGAGAGTCTTGCCGAGAATTATTTCTGAAAATTAGTCTACCTTTGTTTCGGGTAGATTGATAATTGATAATGTACTTGTTGCATCTGAAACTATTCATGGGTTGAAAAGAAACCCTGAGAGGAGGATGGGGTCATGTGCCTTCAAGCTAGATGTTAGTAAAGCTTATGATAGAGTCCAATAGGATTTTTTGAAAAAAATGCTCAGTCAGTTTGGTTTTGTGGATCAATGGGTCCATTGGATGTCTATGTGTTTCTCTGAAGTTTCTTGTCATATTAATTTTAATGGGGAGTCAGTTGGGCCTATTCATCCTCATAGGGGTCTGCGTTGGGGGATCCTTTATCTCCATATCTATATTTGGTTTGTGCAGAAGGCCTTTCTTTGTTACTTAGAGATCCAAAACTCCGTGGGGCGATTCATGGTTGTAGGGCGGGCCCCAGATGCCCTAGAGTTTTTCATTTACTGTTTGCGGATGATTCACTCTTGTTTTTTAATGCTAGTGTGGAGGAAACATGGCAAGTTAAAAATATTTTACAGACTTAAAAGAGGGCTTCTGGTTAGTCAGTCAATTTAAATAAATCTGGGATACTGTTTAGTCCTAATGTGGATGCAAATGTTTCACTTAGCATCTCTAATGTTCTGGAGGTGCACCACCTGTTAGGAAGTGGGTCATACTTGAGGCTTCCATCGCTCATCGGGAGGAACAAGAAATAGATTTTTAATTTTCTCAAGGATCGAATGTGGAAGAAAATTAATGGTTGGAGTAGCCGGTTCTTGTCTCTTGCAGGGAGGGAAATCCTGATAAAATCTGTGATTCAGGCAATTCCTTCCTACTGTATGAGTATGTTTTAACTTCTTATTACGTTACTTGAAGAACTGCACAAACTTATGAATGGTTATTGGTGGGGGGTAAAAGGGAGGAGAAGCGTGGTATTGCTAGGTAAACAAGGATGGAGGTTACTTACCAACACTAACACTCTCATTTATAGAATTTTCAAAGCTAAATATTCCTCAAAGGGGGATTTTTTATATGCTGCAGAGGGTAGAAACCCAAGCTTTGTATGGAAGAGTGTTTTGTTTTCTAGCAGCTTATTAAGACGCGGAACTTGGTGGAGAGTGGGGACTGGAGAGAGTATTAGGGTCGCTATGGACCCTTAGATCCCAAAGGAAGACACCTTTATGGCGGATGATGGGTTAGTTTTCATAGGTCCCAATATGAAGGTTAATGAACTCATGGCTAATGATGATAAATCTTGGAATATCCCCTTATTATTAAAGTTGTTCTCTTTACGGGATATAAGAGCGATTATCAATTTTCCGCTTAGCTCTTTTGTGAGGCAAGATATCCTTATGTGGCATTTTGATCGTAAAGGGTTATATACGGTTAAATCGGGATATTATGTATGTTTGGAGGTGTTGGGAAGAGGTACTGATAGAGTTGCAGGTGAAATTTGGTTAAAAATTTGGAAGTTTGATATTGCTAAAAAAATTAGGGATTTTATTTAGAGGCCGTGTAGAAATGTTCTTCCTACCCGAGATAATTTGAGGCATTGAGGTGTGGTGGTGGGGGATTTATGCCTTTGGTGTAATGAGCATGAAAGTGTGAACCACGTATTGCTTCATTGTAGTTTGGCTAAGGAGGTGTGGAGGTTGGAGGAGTTGGAAGTTGAATAAACTAATACTATTTTTTTAGATTTTTTATTGCAGGTTTGTTCTTCGAAAGGATTTGACAAGGTTGAAAAAAGTGCAGTTTTGGCTTGGAAATTATGGTCAGCACGCAATCAAAGTCTGTGGAACCAGAAGCAAGTTCCGGCCAATGTCATCCATAGTTCGACTCAGGTATGGTTGCTGGAATGGAAGTCCAACCTTGAAGTAGATGTAGCTGCGCGTAGGAGGCTTCCAAATGCGCTTAATCTGTCTAACCAGTAGCAACCAGACACGTCTCTTGGTTGTCAACCTCGCCTTCCTTCATTGCAAGCACACAATTTTGATTGGCTATGCTGTAACATCCCATCCCCATATTAAGAGTTAGAACCTATATTTCAATAATGGAGAGAGATAACAATGTTAGAGTTAGAAAAGTTTGTATTTCATGCCCAGCGACATGTCAGCATACATATATGTGAATTTGAATCTTCGCACATACAAAAATAAGTGTATATGCAGTCATTGACAACTTTCGGATATGATTGTTTTAAATGTGATTTTTGTTATTGAAAATGAGAAGTAAAGGGAGTTGAAAGAGTGATCTTGGTGTGAGTTGTGATATGGAAAGTTTTGGAAACAAAAGTGGTGGTTGATCTGGAAAAATGTGCATTAAGTGTGCTTCAGTCTGTTAGCTATAACTTTTTCTCTAGTTATCCAAATGAGACGATTATTTTTTGAATTAAATTAGAAACATATGGCTACATTTCTTATGTAGACATAAAATTTAAATTTTGTCTATAAGAATCTCAAAATTTGTCATGAAGTTGAGAACTGAGTGCAGTACATTGGGGGATGAATGTAAAAAAAAATCATGTTCTGTATTCGAGGGAAAATATGAATTTATCTAGGCTGATTTAGGCAAATATGCCTTCTAGAAAGTTGTAGATCTTTCTTTTAGCTTTTCAACGATATATAGCATCAAATTTTTTGACATCTGAGCTGAAAGTTATAGTCCTTATAAAGGAAGATGTATCTTTTGCCTTTTCACTTCGTCTATGTTTGCTCCTTCTATGATGACGTCATCTTCGTCTATACTTCTTCTATGATGACGTCATCTTCCTTTATGTTTTACTTCTTTTATAATAACATCATCTTCATCTATACTTCTTCTATGATGACGTCATTTTCATCTATGTGTTTGCTCCTTCTATGATGATGTCATCTTCGTCTATACTTTTTCTATGATGACGTCATCTTCGTCTATGTTTTGCTCCTTCTATGATGATGTCATCTTCGTCTATACTTCTTCTATGATGATGTCATCTTCGATTATGTTTTGCTCCTTCTATGATGATGTCATCTTTGTCTATACTTCTTCTATGATGACGTCATTTTCATCTATGTTTTGCTTCTTCTATGATGACGTCATCTTCATCTACACTTCTTTTATAATGATGTCATCTTCGTCTACACTTCTTCTGTGATGACGTCATCTTCGTCTATGTTTGACTTTTATCATCTATGATTGACTTCTATCGTCTGTCCCATTTTTGACCCTTAAGACGATAAAATCTATCTTTCAGGTCATTATCAGAGTTGTAGATCTTGAAGTCCTCTTTCAAACCATATAAAGAAAACTTCAATCGGATATCTATAGGGAAAGTTATAGTAATTTTCCCAATGCATCTGTCTTTTGCCATTTTGCATCTGCTTCTATGTTTGACTTCTATCGTCTGTCCCATTTTCGACTCCGTAGATGATAAAATCTATCTTTGAGGTCCTCATCAAAGTTTTAGATCTTGAAGTCTTCTTTTGAACCATATAAAGAACACTTCAATCAAATATTTTTAGAGAAAGTTATGGCTATTTCCCTGAAACAGGTTCAGTATGATTGAGGACAAAAACATGTTTGATTCTTTTGGCCATAACTTCTTCTCTAGACACTCAAATGACTTAATTCTTGAATCATTGGACTCGTAAGACAATAGAGAACATTTTTCTAGAATAAAGTGTTATGTCAGAATATTCTAGGGTGTTTTTGGCAAGACAATTAAGTATAAAAGACATAAAGCATAAAGGGAAGGGCAAATGGGACAATTCCCAATCATTAAGGGCATAATTGAAAGAAGAAGTATTGTCTTGCTTATAACTGAAGAAGAAAAACGTGAATGGGAGGATAAGTTATAGAGAATAACTAAAATGAGAGAGAGAGAGAAAAGGAGCTTGATGGTTTGAGAGAAAAGAAGAGAGTGAGTTAGGGTTTAATTCTTTTTAGTCTTCAAGAAAGACTTTGAAGCTATCCAAGAAGAGAAAAAGGAAGAGGAAGAAAAGAGCTTCCATTTAAGCTAAAGAACTCTTTATTTGGTGAAGAATCAAAGTAAGATCATTTTGAATCTTTTGGATTTTTGGAAGGAGTCTAGTTCATGGAGTTTAGAAAATGCTTGGGTATAAGTATTCTAAAATCAAATTTAGTGATTTTGCATTATGGGGTTTTCAATTGAATTCCTATTGGATGAGAATTTGGATATTATGAGATCATATGAGGTTAGAAACGAGATGACAAGAAATTGAGTTATGATATAAAGTAACCAAGTGTTTTTGAGGTGTAAGCTTATGAATAAGTTAGACACATGTAAACTATGAAATGAGAATGAGTATAATATGTGCTCTAGAACATATATCCGAGATTGTCATTGAGCATGCATTGTACATATTTTACCTATACAATTATGCATAAATAAATGCTTAAATGTGTGCAATTATTGATGAGTGTGAAATGGGTATCTTGCATAAATGGGCTGTGCAGGTTAAATGTCCGCATTCAGGCGTTCCTAAAATTTGGAAGCAAATGATAATCTGGAGTGTACTGTGAGTAGACCTAGATAGTCTCATTCCACTGTTTGCTTTATTTGACTTTTGATATTGATTGCTTCATGAACGATTATGTGAAAGTGTTTGATTGTGTTGGTTCCGGACCGGAGGTCCGATGACTGTGATATGGTATGAGTGAAATATTGAAGTGCTCATTGAATGTGAATTGGATGAACTAAATGC
>JAOSBN010000005.1:46388112-46421144 GCA_027563595.1 Erythroxylum suave | reverse complement strand
TACAAATGATTTTTGTTATAATGTAAAGAGTTTATGATTGAAAATGTTCTGAATGAAAGTGGGCCTGAATTGGTTTTGATTTCCGCATATTGTGTTTGTGTTTCAAAAAGAAAAATATTTATACCGATTTTTGACTGATTGAGTGCTTTAGCATGCCACCCTCGCGGGCATGGAATCAAATATCACCATCGATGTCAGGTTCGGGTCCTTGCGAGAGTGGGGTGTTACATATGCTTTGTGGACGAGGCCATTTTCCAAGCTCTAGACTTTATTGGATATAGGTTTGTTGTTGAAGATGCTGAGGGTCTATTTCAACGTCCTGTTTCTGGTTTTTGTGAAGGCAACAGTTCCCTGTCTCTTATTGAGGCAATTGATTTACGTCATTGCCCATCATTTTCATGCGATTACCTCCCATTTAATGGTCTTGCGAATGCTGTCCAAGGCTCTACTCATGATAATTCGACTTTTGGTCTTGTGGTGTCGGATTGTAAGAAACTTTTAGAAAATAGGCTTGATATTTGTGTCAAGTGGGTTAGGAGGCAAGCAAATGTAGTAGCTCATTCATTAGCTAGAGCTTCTACTCGTCATGCTCGCTTCCACGTTTGAGACGTTATCCTAGTTTCTTTGTTGGACTATTATTAAATTTATGAATTCTTTTCTTAAAAAAAAACTAAATCATTAATTGATACACATGTATTTCATTTTTATTTTAAACCAAAATCTAAGAGAATGAATTTTTAAAAAAATTAAAAATTAGGAGTTTTATTTCCAATATTTTAAATATTAAAAAAATTTAAATTTAAATTTATGTATATGTCTTTTACCATATAAAAAAGAGAGAGATACTTTTAAAACAAAATAATATATGATACTAACATGGTGTTTGGTTCACGTGTTGGAATAGATAAGGAATGAAATAGTTATTCCGAAAAATAGAATAGATGAGGAATAAAATGAAATGAATATTACTTAGTTTGATTTATTCTTAAGAATTTCTAATGATGATGTATATATGTCAATGCTTAATTTGAAAGCATAAATTTGGAATGACTAACAAAAAGACCAAAATATTTATTATAGTATTCACTAACTATATTATTATTATTATTATTATTATTGTCGTCGTCGTCGTCATCGTCGTCGTCATCATCATCATCATCATGATTATTATTATAATTATATTTTTTATTAATTATATTTATTTTGATTATTATTAAATTCCTCATTATTATAAAATTTATTTTTTATTAATTATATTTATTTTTATGATTAATAAATTCCTTATTATTATATATTTTGTTAATTTTTTTATTTTTATTATTAACAATATTCTTCTTATTCTTAAATTTATTATTCTTATTAATATTAATTATTATTATTGTTAATGTTCTACTTATTATTCTTGTTATTGTTAATTTTATTAATTATTATTATTAGATTTCTTAATTATATTTATTATTATTATTAATTTCCTAATTATTATTCATTTTCTTCTTATTATAATTAAATTTATTATTCTTATTAATATTTATTATTATTATTATTATTATTAATTTTCTATTTATTATTATTCTTATTAATTATTATTATTATATTTAAATTTATTATTATTATTACTAAATTTCTACTAACAACTATTATTATTTATTTTATATTATTATTATTATTATTTATTTTCTTCTTCTTCTTCTTATTATTATTATTGTTGTTGTTGTTGTTGTTGTTATTATTCTTTTTCTTCTTCTTCTTCTTCTTATTGTTATTGTTGTTGTTGTTATTGTTGTTTTTGTTGTTGAGGGGTATAAGTTATCTAAAAAAAAGAGAGTTGTGTTTGAGGTTATTCCCAATTGTATGGAATAAGTAAAGAAAGGTGGGGGTTGTCTTTGGCTATTCTTTAATGTAAGGTATAGATAATCCTTAGGAATGTTATTCCTCGAGTTATAAAATAAACTAAACAAGGGAATAAGTAATAGGCAAAAATAGAAGGGTAATATATAAAAATTCAATTACTCTCTACCAAACAACCCATGATAAAATAGCTATTCCACTACCAAACAGGCCATAAAGAGAACATTCAGTTTCAACTTTCAGCCCTAATTTCTCCAAACACAGAGTACTTACACAAAAACTACACACAAAGCATAGTTATTGTTAGCTGCACAAACACTGCTACTGCTTAGAAACTCCACACAAGCGTTAGTTATTCTCAGCTCCATGTTTTCTGATACTCCATGAAAGTCCATGGGATTGTTTTTATCCAGTAAAGAGTTAAAAGCTTAAAGAAAGCTTCTTAGTTATTATTGGTCACTTCAGGCAGTTCCTCCTCCAGGAGCTGTTTCCTCAGCTGGTGCTTGCACCAGAGCTTGCATGGCTGCCTGAGCCGCCTCCGCCTGTTTCCTCAGGTACTCATCAGCCGAAACCCTTGACCGGAACTGAGTATAAGTCTCAGGCTCATAATAAAACTGCATTTTCGGTCAAACCTTTGTCATTTGTAGTTCATGTATAATGGAAAAAGATGAAGTTTAACTGCACTGTGGTACTGGTAAGTAGAACAAGAAATTAAACCGATAAAATATACAGTAATAAATTATTTTAAAATTAATTAAAAGTTGAATAAAATTAAAAAATTTAAAATATGATTAAAAGATTATGTTCTTATTTTTTGAAAAATTTGTAGTTTAATTGTAAAATAGATTGTTAAATAAAAATAATTAATTTATGTTAATTTATAAGAATTTATTAATTTAAAAAATGAACTATTAATTAATGAACTAGTCAATTATTAAAATAAATTGAACCGATAAGTTAAAAACGGAAGAAAAATTATTTGATTCAAAATTTTTACTATTAAATCTTTCAAATTGATTGAATTTTTTAATCACTCCACAGGGTGTTGGTCAAGAGTTTCATCCTTAAGTTTGTTATTTCTATTTAACTAACAATTTTTCTACTTATCATTTATTTAAATTCAATTAAAATATTATGTTAATGGTTAATATCAACTTAAAATTAAATATAGAAAATAATCAGGTAAATTTATAGTGCTAAATCTATGCATCACATCAAATCTTTTTATATTTAGAAAAAAAATTAAGTTCATTGTTTAATAATGTAATCTATACTAATTAGGGTAAGACTGCGTATTATTAAACCTTCTTAGATTCCGACTATGTAGTAGAATTTTTATTAGTTTATTGTCGTTGATATTGCATTAAAATACTAACTTTCCTTTTGAAATCACTAACTTTCCTTTTCCTTTTTACTAAAGTAAGATTACATTAATTAAAGTTTAAATAGCCAACAAATTAATACAAATTATGTAAGCCAAAAGAATCAATAAATAATGTAAAAAATTTAAATTAGGAATAAATAAAAATAAGAATTTGAGTAAAAAATAAACAAAAAATTAAAATCATAGAATTAAGAATATTGATAAGATAACACATTTCTTCTAATTGAAGACTTATATTGTCCAAATTTCTGATATCAGACACAAATGAGGGTTATCACAATCACAGATCTAAGTCTCCCTATGAGACATGCAAGCACCGATCGTTCAAACAACTTTGAGAAGAAAATCAAGCAAATCACACAAAGGTTTATGTAAATCTTACACCAAACAAAGAGAGACTATCAGAAGGAGTAGGGTATGAGAAAGAAACTGAAACCTGGTCAACTTTCTTGCTGTTCTCACGAGTTCTCATCTCAACTAACCACCCAGGAGGCAACCCATATCTTGTTCCGTCATAGAAGTGAGCGTTTGGCCTCATAAAATCGTGTTTCTTTCTCTTGGGTTTGAGGAGTAGTGCTGGTGGTACTTCAGACAAAGGCTGAGGGTTAAGCACAATGATTTCATCACCAGTGTTCTTGGTGGATGGGGAGAGTACTGGTGGTGGTATCTGGGACAAAGGTGTTGGATTCAGCACTTGGCCATGGTCAGTAGCTTTCATCTTCTTAGATCTTGAACTCCTCTTTCTCTGAGTTTTCTCCATCTCTTTTGTTTTCAGTGTTGAACAACCTTTCGTGTCTGCTACTGGACACGAATGAATTATAAGTATGTGTTTACGAGAGAAAAAGAGAGGTAGAGAGAAGTATGGACACTTCTTGAGTTGTGAAAAGACATGCAAAGACCAGACCGGCGAGGTGGCACGTAAGTGTTAAGAAGGTGAAAAGGAGAGACAGTTTTTAACAGATTTGGACAAAACCATTTATGGTATGAAATTTAATATAACATCTAGAGAAACCGAACTCCAAGAAAAAGATGTTTTACGTGCTAATCCTGAGGTGATTATCTAAAGTTGCATCTGCAGAAGAATCCAAATCCAAGTTGGATGAACCTCAAATGAAATAATCTTGTAACCCTTTCTTTGTTTCACATTTTGTTTCTTGATTGTGTTCTATATTCGATCTTCATTTCGGTAATGATACACGTTGAACATTTTATCAGTGATTATCAAAAGTTGCATCAGCATAAGAATCCTAAACCAGGTTGGATGAACTGCAAATGAACTAATCTTGTAACCCTTTCTTTGTGTCAACTTTCGGTTCTTGATAGATCGTGTTATGATATATGTTTAGAATTTTATCACAAGTCTCTGAAAAGTTCCGCCGTAAGTTTCAAAGTTCAGCTATCTGCAATTTCAGTACATCCATGAGGTAGTGAAAGTGCATCATCCCTAATAGTTCAGAAGAACAATCCATCTTTAAGTTTGTAACCAACTGCAGAAAGAACTTTCAATTAAGTTTTGCAATAAACTATCAACTTTTGTATTCATATCTTCCCCACAAAAGAATCATACAAAAAATCAGAAAGTACTTACAATACAAAAAACCTCTAAAAGAATAGCATCAATTCCTTTACAAAGTCAAAAAGATGACTTTTATACATTTATACACACAGGAAGTAGTCGTCGTCGTCATCATCCAAACTGAAGTGACTACTTAATACATCTACAGCCGCACGGAAGCTTGTTGGAGCAGTGTCCAAATCCCACAAACCTTCGTAAATCCCTTGACTATAGCTGCCAGGATCCAGGTTTGAGTTCTCAGAGATGGAAACGGGAGGGTTTGGAGCCTCCATTGCTACTGTTTCAGGGATTGGCACTTTGTCTGAAACAACAACTGAAGCACCTCTGGTCGCAGCTGATCTCTCTCTTGGCTCTCTTTTACTTCCCTTGTTCTCTGCAATACAATCAAATGTAAGACGTTGCAAAATGTCTTCAGTCTTGCAGATCATTTTTACTAGGAATAGGAATTCATCAAGTTCGTTATCAGAAGACAAAAATCAACTAATGGAGTTACTTCCATCTTTCCATGGTCATTCTCACCATCAATTTCCATGTTTTTAGCTTTTTTCTTCCTCCCACGTTTCAGTTCTTCATTGCCTTTCACGTACTCAATCAACATTAGGTTTCTTGAAGAACTTGAAACAACCACTTCCTCAGAAGAAGACTGTCTTCTGCTCGTTGATCCTTGATCCTTGACAATGCAATAAATCCCAGTAAAATGAACAAACAATTTACCTTGTTAAACATGCAAACCAAAGTATATGATTTCATTGCAGATGCTCACATAATAGTCTTCTCGAGCTGTCCACTTTCTACTCATATGTGGTTTGGCGGGATAAACATTAAACAATATAAAGTTCTCCACCTCAACTGTGGATCTGAAGGTTATATTTGTAAGCTGATGGCAGAAGTACTGCAAATATGAGATTGGATTTTGTTATATCTGCAACTTTCTTAAGTAGAAAACATTGCACATAAACGATTACCATGTCGAACCGTCCGTCACTACGTTGTTGACGTCTGACGATCCAACCACCTACTCTCTCAGCAAACAAGAGCAGCGGAGGTAGTTTAGGGTCATCGGGTTTATATTCCATCTCCTTCTTGTGCAGCTGCTTTTCAAATGCATCAATTAGCTGACATAAAGATGGTGATATGTAAATAACAAGAAGCATCAAATAGTGCCTGCTTGTGAAGTAGAACTCTACATCGTCAATTTCTTCCTCAAATTTTTTGTAAGTTGGAGGAATTTGAAAAGCCAAGGGGCTTTCTCCAGCGAATAAGGTCCTGATTCTTGTTCTCTTTGGAGGAGCACCAGGTTCCTACAGTGCAATAGATAAGTACAATTGTTTGTGAAACACGCATGAAACTGAATAAACCAAATTATAATGCATTCTTCAATGAGGATCTTGGCTTGTGAAATCTTTAGACTATTTCACCTCGTTGTTAGTTTCTGTTCCTTCCATGTTCACTGTACTTGGAGGACGATATGAAACTGGAAGCGGCATGAGCACTGCAGTGGGATTGCTGGATTCGGGCTTCACTTGGAATTGCTGCTTCAGCCTCGCCTTTGCCTCCTGATGAAATGAAATTTCAAGAGCTGATAACAACGTTCGTCAGGAAAATTCAACAGAATTTTAAGGAAAGAGACTAACTTTAAGGGTTTTTTGGATAATCTTCTTCAGCCCACATATTTCCTCTTCACGATGATTTAGTGGGTCTGATTGGTACGAGCCGTGGGGTTCTCTCACGATCAAAGAGTTTTCATGTTCTCTTGGCTCGTACTTTTGAATCTTTAAATTGTTGTCCTTCTGTTGGCTTGGCGTGTGATCACCGGCTCCGGTCACCAAAACACTAACGATTTGTTGGTTTGAAACTCTCGGATGCTTCTCCAATTGGCTTACCAGTTCAGATTGTTTTACCATATTTGGTTCAGTGACCTCCTTTTTTGAAACATCTTGGTCAGTCTCTGATGGCACCTTCTGTTTGCTTGAAACAACTTTACCAGTTTCTAACTGAAAGATTGCTTCAGACAGGCTGCTCAGAGTACGTACAGTAACGTCAGTCGTCCCCGAACCGGTAGAAGTTTCAAACTTTCCTGACATATTATCAGGAGCTTGAATGATGAACACCTCCTGTCTTGAAACTGAGGAATTGACATCTCTTGAGATGATACCAAAACTTGTTTCTATTGGGATATCCATCTCAGTCTCGAACTGGCACAAGCTTTGTGGGTTTGATACCCACTTTTCAGTCTCTGACCAAGTGATATGTTCTTTGCACACTGAGGTTTGAACCATTGAACTGGTACTGGTCTGCTGTTGGTCTGACACAAATGAGCCAGTAGGATTCATGGGTGGCTCATTTTGGTTTGGACCAAAAGTATACTCTTTGTCCAGACCAGCGAGATCAACGACCTCTCTATTCTCTGAAACTGATCCTTCTGTTTTCGTCCCAGCAAGATGAGTGCCATCAGAAGAGTCTTCAATGTTCAACCACGAATCCACGAAGCTTTCACTGACAGCTTCATCCTCATCGATGTCTACCCGATTATAACTTAACCACCGCGACATTTTTGCCTCAAAAATACAGACTTGGAAGTAACAACTGAACAAGATGGAACAAGCAAGAGCAGGAAAGAGTGGTTTTGTAAGCAACTGTTTGTACAAGTAATGAAACAACAGACAGATGTTTTTATAAGCAGAGATTGTGGTTCTCACTACATTTACTCAGGTTAGTTTTCTCCCAGACAAAAATGGCTTCTTTTTTTACCCTTTTTAGGTATTCTTCTTCAGGCATAGAACTAATTTATTACACTGTAAATATGATATATGTTATGCATTTATGACCCTCAATCCTTTTTGATAGTGAGGATTCACCATCTTCTTTACCATATCTATGCATAAACTGGGTCTTCCTCTTTCCCTAGTTTCATATCTGAAACCATTCATGCCAATCCAAATCAAAGCAACCATTGTTTTTACAGATACCAATGCACACTACTCATTATACAAAACCAGAGGTTAAAACAACCATGAACACATGCTCTCCAAATGCAGTTATGTGAATGGTTAACTGATTTTACGTGTCCATTAGTCTTATATGAATCAAGAAAGGAACTTTGTACAGTACAAAACTAGGTGTACTCTCTCCTGTGTCTGCACATGAAATTCAGATTTTTTAAAAATTTTAATTATTTTGAAATGCATGTATATATTATAAAAATAATTATATCATTCATCCAATATGTTTTGTTTAATGATTGTTTAGAAATTAACAAATTGGTTATCAATAATATATACATAATTAATATGTTCACTTCTTTAACTATTTATGTTAATAATAATTAACATTTATATCTTATCTTTTTTAACTAATAACGATAAACGGTTAACAATCAATCGATCATATCAACAACAAACGATTAACGGTTATATTAATAATAAATAACGACAATAACGATTAACTATATAATTCTATCTGTCAGTATCTCATTCTTTTTAATTTATTAACGACAAACAATCTCATTTTTTAATTATTAACAACAAACGATTAACGGTCATATCTCGTTCTTTTAACGAACAATAATAAATGATTAACAATCATATCTTATTTGTTTACTTACAATAAACAATTAAACAACATGTGTTGTTCTATTTATATAAAAATCATCTTATATTATAAAATAAACTTATAAATAACATTTAAATACTAATGAATTAACATCTTCTCATAATAACTATCAATTTATAAAATTTTGAATTTATTTTTAATAAATTTTATTTGAGGGTTCACATGATATATGAATATCATTAACAAAATATCAAATTGGAGTGTAAAATGTCAAGCACTAACATTATAACATCCAAGTGTCCATCAAGTAATTAATAAAGATAAAAATATTTTTAAAAAGTGAATTATTTGGTAAGTGTATATAAAAATCTATAAAGAAGGCAACTATTATCTATGTTGTTAACAACTAAGCTTTTTAATCTAATATTGTATGGTAGCATGAAAGTGATTCTATATAAAGTAGATATTATTATTTTTCTTAATATATGATTTTCTTTTCATAAATGTATGTATATCTAGCAGAAATAATTTCCATATTAGAATTATTTTTTGATTAAGCTCTACCAAACATTATCATTTCCTTTTTAGGGAAGTAAGTAAAATGAGTGGAAATTTGGATTTTTTTATTCTTTTTTAACTTTTATTTTCATTTTTAAATAAGTTCATGTTTTTTAAAAAAGAAAATAATTGGATGAGTCCATCAACAATTCTATAGGTTGACATTCCTTAACCCAAGATGGGCCATTTTGAGTTGGGCTCTATGTACATTCCTTTTATTTTTACTTTTTAAACATTTTTTCTATATATATATATACTTAAATAAGGCACCTAATGTAGTATTTATATAATTATTATTAATAATTTGACATTTTTCTAATGTTTTCAAAACAGGACTTGAAGTTAAAACCAGTAAGATAAAGAGTTTAAGGTTTAAAAGGTTTAATCGGCATTAAATCATCATAAAATCAATCAAATATTGAATAAAACTGAAAATTTTATAAAATGATTGAAAATAATTTACTTATCAAAAAATTTAAAGTTTAATTAAAAAAGATTGTAAACTAAAAATTATTTGGTTTATTTTAGCTTATAAAAACTGATTAATTTATGAAATTGGTTTCTTAACTAATAAACTGATCAATTTTTAATAATACAAATTATTAAACTAAATCAGATAAAAAAATTGAAAACTGAACCATAAAATTAGTTAGTTCAAGTTTTTCACAATTAAACTGGTCGGTTTAGTTTTTAAATTATTTCTTTTTTCGTATATATTGTAGTCAAATAAGTTGCTTGATGTAGCATTTATACTATAAATTTTAGAGAGTGATCAAATATTCATTAGATTTATTCTTCTCTTTTATAGAAAAATTTCAAGCTTTAATTTAAAGAAAAAAATTCTTGATTGAATATATTAAAATTAAAATTATTATTATTATCAAAGTTCGTAAATTTTTTATAAAATTATTTAATGTACCTTATTTGATAAAATATTTTATAAAATAAATGATTTCAATACAACCTTAAAAAGTAAAATATAAAGAATAAAAAAAGCAAAATAATAACATATTTTAAAGCTAGCTAATAGTAAAGAATAAAAAATATTTTACAAAGTCAGACAAAGATGTTGATGGATCGGGCCTAGCCTAGCTTGATCCCTAGTTACAGTTGGCCTATAACTAGATGGATCGTTGGCCAACCAGGCCAACCCGACCCATCATATTTAAAAAAAAGTTAAAAACAACATTATTTTTGAAGTAATAGTCGGCTGAGAGATCATTAGTAAAGAACATGTGTGAAATTAAAGGGCCTCGTGTCCCTATTTTGATCAGCTTCCAATTCCCATTACTTCCTAGATGTGCTATCAAACGACTCAGTTTCTCAACACACAAGACAAATAGATACGTGGGCCAACTCAGCTCATAAAATGACGTCGTTTTTTAAGTAATGATCGGACCAACCTAGCCTATCATATTTTTTAAAAAAGAAAAACATTAAAATGATATCATTTTTTAAATAGACTTGTAACCCGGTCAATTCAGACTAAAATCCGGCTGAGCCGAATGGGTCGGTTCTTTTTGACATCCCTCAAACCAGGCCGATACAATTATGACAATACTGAGCAAGCACTGCCTCTCAAGTCACACCTAACCCCAACGGTTGGACTGAAGAACCAAACACAGTAAAATGAAAAGTCCCAGTAAAAATATCTTATTTACCTCCCCAGATACGTTATCTATATAAACAAGCAAATGGTATCTCTCTAGCCTTCTAGATGGAGTCTTCCAGATGGTAAATGAAACCGCCACTAGACGGAGGAGCGATTAGGAGGAAGAAGACGACGGTGACTACCGAATTCACTTCTCTGATTGAACAGAATTTGCGAGTGAAGAGAATAAAGAAAGCTGGGGAGCGAAAGTTCCAGAATCAGGCGGTGTTTGGGTCTGTGTTGCGCCGATTGGGTGTTGCGACTTTGGCGTTGTTCAATGGACAACAACAACACCATTAGTGCTAATCTCATGGACATCGATTCGCCACCGTACCCTAGCCCTCCTCCAGAGCCTCGTGATCGCGTCATACGGGTAAAGATTTTTCAATTTCTATTTTGTGTGTGTGTGTTTGTTTGGGTGATTGCTGCTTGTTTAATTGGTTAGCTGTTTGGTTTTTTTATTTTTGTGTCATGTGCAGAGACTTGGTGAGTTGGGAGTTTCTGAGGAATATCTTGAGGTGCCTTATGAGGGATTGGTGGCTTTTGTTAAGGAGAATAGGTCTTGGATACCTGAATTGGTGTCTGCTATATTGCCTAGTGATGAGGAAGTTGCAGAGGTGGTTTTAGAATCAAAATCGGAGTTGAGAGCGTATACGGAGCCGACTGTCAGGAGTTGGGTTGAGGAATCGTTGTTATGGTTGCAGTGGTTGATGTTTTTGGGTGAGCCGGTTGGTGCTAGGGATCATCTGTCGAACATGAGTTCTAGACGTGGCGTTTGTGGTGCTGTTTGGGGCCATAATGATATTGCATATCGGTGCAGGACTTGCGAGCATGATCCGACCTGTGCTATTTGCGTTCCGTGTTTCCAGAATGGGAACCATAAGGATCATGACTATTCAATCATTTACACTGGTGGGGGTTGCTGTGATTGTGGGGATGTGACTGCATGGAAACGGGAGGGGTTTTGTTCAAAGCATCAAGGTGCTGAACAAATACAGCCCCTTCCAGAAGAGTATGTGAAGTCTGTGGGTCCTGTTCTTGATGCCATTTTACATTGTTGGAAAAGTAAACTGGTGCTGGCAGAAAGTATCTGTCGGGAAAATTTGAGGCCAACGGCCTCAGTGCAGAAGAAGGTCGCAAATGAGCTTTCTTTTGTGGTTATTGAAATGCTTTTAGAGTTTTGCAAGGATAGTGAAAGTTTGCTTAGTTTCGTTTCTAGGAGTGTGATTTCTTTAGTTGGTTTGTTGGAAATTCTGGTTAAAGCTGAGGGGTTCTTGAGTGAGGATGTTACAAAGAAGCTACATGAGTTGCTCCTCAAATTGCTTGGAGAACCAATGTTCAAGTATGAATTTGCTAAAGTGTTTTTAAGTTACTATCCGTTGGTTGTACATGATATCTTAAAAGAAGGGACTGAAGATGCTCTCAAGAAGCACCCGTTACTATCTACATTCTCTGTGCAGATCTTCACAGTGCCCACTTTGACCCCTCGACTTGTGAAGGAGATAAATCTTTTGGCTGTGCTATTGGGGTGCTTGGAAGATATATTTGTTTATTGTGCTGGAGATGATGGTCGTTTGCAGGTAACATTTTTGACTTCTATTGATTTTACAATATAGTTTATTAGTTACTCTTTCATGATGGTATCTCCTGGTTACACGATTTTGCATTCATATCTACTCTACAGTCTTGATACATTTCTTCAATGCCCTATGCCTTCGCTAACTTATATAGTTCTATACATTAATTTCACTGTTTCATTAACCTGATAAATATCTGCATCCTGTTGTTGAAAAGACTGGAAAAAATATTCTTTTGCTCCCTACTCAGAAAACACATGTCTTATAATATTCCTGAGCTTACAAAGATCACAAGATTGCCTGCATAGGTTTTGCCTTGTTCCCATAGCATGTCAAAGTAGTTTTTAATGTCCTAGTTAAACGTACGCGCCATATAAAAGATGATGTGTGATGATTTTGTTCTTATTGTTGTTAACTTATTTCAATCACCCATTGATTACATTCTGAAGGCTGGGGTAATATCTGAGATGAACTTTCTGTTGATTGATGTCCTAGTTACTACTTGATGGATCTGAGTGTTTGCTTTTTTCCTGACTAGAAGGAAATATGAGATCTCTAGCAAAGAGTTATGCATGTAAGCTCTTTTGGATCATAACTGAAAAGGAATTCAAAGATATTTTTACCAACTTCACCTTAAAAGGAGTTCCATCAAGTTAAAATCCAGCAGTCTTACGTAACCTTGTTTGCTTTGTACTTTGTCCTATGCCCTTTTGATCTTTGACCATTGGCTTGTTTGTTCCTAAATTCTGGTTTTACGAAGCTCAGCCTTAATGTTCTTTCACACGAAGTATGGCTCCTAATTCCGTGCATTTCGGGTTGCCCATCAATTTGAATTGGATACGAGCATAAGGATTGTAGATGAATTACTTTTATTCCAGTACTTCCTTCTTTGTTTTGTTCTGTTTGAATTGGAAATTCAATACTAGATTCACCTGATATCAAAGTTGTTGGGAGATTTACCTCTGTCCTCTCAACCAGACAAATACTTTCTAATAACCAAATAATTTTTGTTCTCTTCCCTTCTAAATAATATTCAATATTGAAGTTACTCTATAAATTCCACAATTTTTATGATCAGTATAGTTGGTGATTTTGAATCAAGCTGCGATCACAGTTTTTGGCATCTGACTTTGTTCAAATTGCCTCTCTTCTTTTTAAATGTATAATAATTTTTTAGGTGAGGAGATGGTAACTGGGGTCCTAATTTTAGTAGTATCTTTACATGGTTGAGGCTTATGACTGTTTAATCTCTATAATATATGGTAATTCTGGTTATTGTCTTTACAGGTTAACAAGTGGGGAAATATTTATGAAACAACTATTCGTGTTGCTGAAGATATCAGGTTTGCTATGAGCCACGCTGTGGTGCCAAAATATATAATCAATGAGCGGAGAGATATTTTGAGAACTTGGATGAAGCTTTTGTCTTTTCTGCAGGGGATGAGTCCCCTTAAAAGAGAAACTGGCCTCCACATAGAAGAAGAAAATGAAAACGCCAATTACCCTTTCGTTTTAAGTCACTCTGTGGCAAATATTCATTCCCTTTTGGTAGATGGAGCATTTTCTGCAAGTGCAGAAATTGGCAGCGATGTTTTCCTTAACAGTCATGAGCAAGATGTCGATGAAGGAGATAATGCAAGACATGCAAAAGTAGGAAGGTTTACACAGGAAAGCTCTGTAGGTAGTGCAGTAGCAAGGAGTACTGGATCTATTTCTGCTTCTGGTGTTGAAGTTAAGTCAGATATGATTCCTTCATCAGTTAAATGGTTGACATATGAGTGCTTGAGGGCCATTGAAAATTCCCTTGAAGTTGATAATGCATCTAGAGTTCTGTCGTCTTCAAGTACTAGTGGCAGTGCTGTTAGCAACTTTTTAGATTTCAAGAAAACATATGCCCTGATTAGGAAAGGTTTTTGTGGACTCACTAACACAAGTGAAGACCAGAAAAAAGTACGTTCTTCATTTCCACATGGTGGACCTCATATGGATTTTGAAATTGAGAATTCAAAGGGTATAGGGCAGGATCATATAACAGTGGTCCCTAGTAAGACTATTTCTGCAAGTTCTGATGACAATTTGATGGAAGTAGTAGGTTCCGCTGAAGTCGATACTTTAAGATTGTTAAGTTGGTCTGAGTGGCCGAGTATAATTTACGATGTTAGTTCACAGGATACATCTGTACATATTACCTTGCATCGATTACTTTCATTGCTTATTCAAAGAGCAATGAAAAGGTGTTACAGTGAGTTGCCCAATATGAATACTGTTGGCAATCCAATTCCATCTTCAACAAATTATGATTTCTTTGCTCATATCCTTCGGAGCTTCCATCCTTGTGGGTTTTCTGGTTTTGTTATGGAGCATCCTTTGCGTAACAGGGTATTCTGTGCCCAAGTGCATGCTGGCATGTGGAAGAAGAATGGTGATGCTGCAATTTTGTCATCTGAGTGGTACCGTACTGTACGATGGTTAGTATTCATGCTTTGTATTCGGTTTGTCCCTTAGGGTTGGGGGACTAAGGGTGCATACTTGTTGGTTCTCAATGTTTCCTATTTTGCCCTTTTGCAGGTCTGAACAGGGTTTAGAACTGGATCTTTTTCTTTTGCAATGTTGTGCTGCGTTGGCTCCAGCAGACTTTTATGTTAATAGAATCATAGAACGCTTTGCCCTAGCTGACTACATGTCTCTGAAGCCTGAAAGATCCAACGAGTAAATGAACATACTCTTGATATTCCCTTTTTTTTTCCTTTGTGTTAGGTTGTTGATATTGCATTCTGGAAAACTACTACTTCTGCTTAGTTGCATTCATATCCGTCACATGTGTGCATTTTATTATGAGTTTCTGGTACTGCTTTTTTGTTGAGGGTGACAGTTTCTGGTTAGATGCCTGAAAGAAGGTGATGTTCTTCTAGTCTTGATTCATAAATTCAATGGTGACGTGAGATCTTACGTCTACTAGTTAGTTGTGAAGTTTTTGAATTTTAAGATATGCACATAGTAATCATGCTTCATCTTTGAAAAATGCTTGCTTTATCGTCTAATTTCTGGGAAAACTCTGGAGTACACTAAGCTTCCTGGTATACATGTGTCAGGTTGTGACTATTTGCAGATGCTGCTTCTGCATCAGTCTCTAAATGCACTAATTAAATTACTCTTATTTTAATTGATTAGATTAATTTCATGGTTCAAAGTTTCTAGATTCTCGCAATCCACTTTGTAATTGTGGGCTTTTTAAAGTTGCTGATTATTAGTATGATTGTGTTCTACTGAAGACATAGCATACAATCTGTTTTTTCAGGTATGAGCCAATTTTGGTGCGGGAAATGCTGACTCTCATAATACAAATCGTCCAAGAAAGGCGATTGTCTGGCCTAACAGCTGCTGAAAATTTGAGAAGAGAGTTGATTCATAAGCTGTCTATTGGAGATGCCACTCGCAGTCAGCTGGTGAAATCTATACCTCGTGACCTGGCAAAGCTTGATAAGCTTCAGGAAATTTTGGATGCTGTTGCCATATACTCTAATCCATCTGGCTTCACACAGGTTAGTTTTATGGCTTGAATTTTTGTTCCCTTATTGTTTTTCTCAAGTTGACCTTATTTGCTCCCTGCAGGGCATGTACTCCCTACGTTGGATATGCTGGAAAGAGTTGGACCTTTATCATCCTCGTTGGCACTCAAGGGACTTGCAAGTTGCAGAAGAAAGATATACACGGTACTGTGGTGTCTCAGCATTGACCACTCAAGTGCCCAGGTGGACAAATATCTATTCTCCTCTCAAGGCCCTTGCTGGAATAGCAACTTGTAAAACGGTCCTTAAATTTATACGATCTGTGTTATTCTATGCGATTTTCTCTGATAAGTTGACCGAGGCACGGGTTCCTGATGTTGTTCTTCTAACTTCATTGCACCTGCTCTCGTTGGCATTAGACATATGTTTTCAGCACAGGGAATCTGGTGATTTTGCATTTTATAATGGAGGTTGTTCTACCATGCTTGCTTTTGCTGTTGAAGAAATTCATGAGGGGTTAAGTTATGGGGCTGGTGAGCAGAGTTTGCTTTCACTCCTGGCCTCTCTAATGAGAATACACAGGAAGGAAAGTCTAGAAAACTTTGCGGAAGCTGGAAATTGTGACCCTTCTTCTTTAATTGAAAGTTTATTGAAGAAGTTTGGGGAGCTAGATTCTCAATGCATGATGAAACTGCAGGAACTTGCTCCTGAAATAGTTATTCATATATCACAATCCAATCATACAGGTGAAAAAAACGCATCAGGTTCAGCATCTGATGGTGAGATACGCAAGGCCAAGGCTCGTGAGAGACAAGCTGCTATTTTGGTGAGATTTTATTGGATATAGGATTTGATTTTCTTCGACAATGAAGTAATGTATGCTTGCTTCTTGCTGAAGGTTAATTGTTGGTTGACATTTATGTTCTACAATTAGCTACATGTAATTTCACATCAGATTCCTGTTGGAACTATTTTACCACAATTTATTGCCTAACTGAAAACAAGGTGAATGGAACGTTCGCAGTAATGAATTTGCATGTGATTGGGTTACTTGTTCACAAATGCAGGCTAAAATGAAAGCTGAACAGTCCAAATTTTTGTCAAGCATCAACTCCGTTTCAGAAGTTGATTCAAAAAATGAATTGGAGGAAAGTAATTCTGATGATGAGCAGGATTTGGAAGAGACTGTGCAAGATGTTTGTTCTCTCTGCCATAATCCAAATTCCAAAAATCCCGTGTCTTTCTTAATTCTTCTACAGGTACAAGTGCTTTCTCTGTCTGCTTTTGTTCGAGGTAATTGGTAGGTTCTATTGTTGGATTATAACAGTTTATATACTGAATTCGATAAATATCTTTTTGCTGCTCTTCAAGAAATCAAGGATTTTGAGGTTCATTGACAGCAGTCCTCCATCTTGGGATAAATCTCAACAGTTTAGTGAGGATCATATTTCTGTACCAAAAAACAAGGCAGTTGGAATGATCCCTACTCCAGCTGGTTTGGGAGGGATATCTCCTACTCAATTGGCGCTGTTGGCACAAAATGCCGTTGATGAATTTTCTAATCATGCTCAAGCAGGAGAAGTAAATGCTGTTATTGAATTTCTTCGGGCTCAATTTCCTTCATTAAAGAATACCCAATTTTGTGCACATAAGGATGACAATGTGACAACTGTACATTCTTTTGATACTTTGGAAGAAGATATGTACTTTACTATTCGGAATGAGATGCAAAAGAATTTGCTAATTAGTGATTGCAGAGAGCAGAATAAGAAATGTAAAGCTGTAGTAGGTGTCTCAGAGAATGGGGCTCTGGAATCTGTATTGCTTGGAAAATATATGGCAACCCTTTCTAGAGTGTCAGCAGAACTCACTTCAGCTTCTGGCAGTGCTTCTGTCGACAAGGTATCAACAGAATCAACCTCACAGCTCCCATATGATGGATTTGGTCCTATGAATTGTGATGGCATCCATCTATCCTCCTGTGGTCATGCTGTACATCAGAGATGTCTAGATCGCTATTTGTCATCATTGAGAGAAAGGTAATGGGCCGACATAAATACTGAAGCTTGTCTCTAATAAACTTTGGGTATCTTTTGCAGCAATTTTTCTTGTCTGAATGCATAATCATTAGTTTCTTTTGCTATACTTGGATCTACATGCTGTGTTGACAACCATTTTTATAAAAATATGCTTCAACTGTTTTTTCCATGACATTACTTAAACATTTTTATGACCATTCAAACATTCTTGTGGGACGTATCACTGAGCTGTTAACAATTTGTCTCACTGTGTTCTATGCTGCTGATATTTGTTGAGTGAAATAAATCTGTGAGATTGAGCTGGAACAGACATTCAGCATATCCTGAACATTCCTTTCCTACGTTGTTGCCGTACCTGTTATCTATATGAACATTTGACTTAAGTTAACATGATCCAATGCTTTGGTGTTTGTTGGTACTTTTATTTATAAAGTGGCTTGTCAACGATGTACTTATGCAGACACGTGAGAAGAATTGTTTTCGAAGGTGGGCATATCGTTGACCCAGATCAGGTGCCTTTTGTTTGGTTGTTTCATACTGTTCAGATTTTCTTTTTCAATCTTAAAGAATATTTTTGTTCTTAATTCTCTTTCTTGCTCCTTTTTTCTGTGTTTTTATTAGGGAGAATTTCTTTGTCCTGTATGTCGCCGGCTGGCAAATTCTACCTTGCCTTCTTTGTCTGGGGATTTCCGGAAGGTTTCCAAACAGCCCATGATGTCAGTTGTTTCTTCAGCACGTCTTGCTGGAGCTTCAAGCGTACCATATGAAGAATATAATTCTGTCTGGGTTCAACAAGGACTAGCTATCTTGGAATCTGCAGCAAGAATGATTAAAAAAAGTGACATCTTGAAAAGACTTTCCCAGCAAACTAATGGAAAGATGGAGCGAAATCTTGAGTCTGTTTGTCGCGTGCTCCTTAAAATGTATTTTCCAAACATGTGGGATAAGTTCTCAGGATCTTCACGGGTTAATCTTGCCATGATTATGTGGGATACATTTAAGTACTCCCTTGTGTCAATGGAGATTGCTGCAAGGTGTGGACGCTGTCAGATGACCCCAAACTATAGCCTTAGTGCTCTGTATGAGGAACTCAAATCATCTAGTGGATTTATTTTATCCTTGTTACTAAAAATAGTAAGAAGTGTGAGGGGTAAAAATTTTCTTCATCTGCTTCAGAGATTTAGAGGGATTCAGCTCTTTGCTGGCTCTCTTTGCACAGGATATTCTATGAATTATACTGGCAGCACAGATGGACAAGGAAGTGAGTTGACTCTCACAGTGGTTTCTTCTTGTGGTCTTTGCTGTTTTCTGAGGGCTTTAGCTTTTAGATTCCATTCCATTCACAAACAACTTGTGCCTTAGACATGTTGACATTCCAAATCTCGGAGACTTCAACTGCTAATTTGTTTCCTATAGCTGCTATTGGTCTAATATTCATGAGGAGAATACTTTTGAAATAAGTGTTTGTAATTGTCGAGGAAAATTATAGGATTATAAGGAGGTTGTCTTGAATTTGAATAGTTTTCCTCAGATTCTGACATTTTCTGTGTATATGCTTGCTAGGTAACATGTCATCTATTTGGAAACATGCTGAGAAGGACGCATCATATCCTGACACTCAATTTTGGAATCGAGCAGCTGATCCCATCCTAGCTCATGATGCCTTTTCATCATTGATGTGGATTCTCTTTTGTCTTCCAGAACTCTTTTTATCATGCCAGGAATCATTATTGTCCCTGATTCATTTATTCTATGCTATTTCCATAATTCAGGTGTGATATGGGTTGCTTTCTCTGCTTTTTCTGTTCTTTCTTTACTTTTAACTTAAAAACCTACATTGCCTGGTTCCTAATCCTTTATGTTGGATGCAGGCTACTATCACTACTCTTGCAAAACAGCAGCATGAAATTAGAGAACTAGGTTTTCATGATTCCCTAGTTGCTGACATATCCAAAATTTTGGGCGAATCTGAGTGGATCAAACGATATTTCATTTCAAACTACGTTGATCCCTCTTCTAATGTGAAGGATATGATTCGTAGACTGAGTTTCCCTTATTTGAGGAGGTGTGCATTACTTTGGAAGTTACTGAGCAGCTCAGTTGCCGCACCATTTTGTGATCCGGATTATATTTCCGGTGCCTTCAATGACAAAGTATATAATGGCTGTGATCTAATCGAGCTGAATGAAATTCAACAGCTTGAAAAGATGTTCAAGATTCCTCCATTAGATTTCATTCTAAAGGATCAAGTGCTTCGATCTGTAGCGAATGGCTGGTTCAAACATTTCTGCAGAGAGTATGAAATGTATAGTTTTCATGGTGCTTTGTATTCCACGCCTGCAGTCCCATTCATGTTAATGCGGCTACCTCACCTTTACCAGGATCTACTGCAGAGGTTTGTTATGCAGGCTGTTCTTCATTTATGTTACAAATATTTCTACTTGACATTGGATACAACAGTTATTGAGACTTACTTTTTTCAGGTACATAAAACAGCATTGTGTTGACTGTGATACCGTTCTTGATGACCCTGCTTTGTGCCTACTCTGTGGTAGATTGTGTTCACCTGGCTGGAAGTTATGCTGCAGGTTCATATCTGCATTTTCATTCCAATTACAAGCACTTATCGAGATATGCACATCTGTTCTAGGTGTACCACATTTCTTTTAACAAAATCTTTTATGTGTAGTTTGACATCCTCTCATTTGCTTTTGTTCAAAGGGATAATGGGTGCCAAAGTCATGCAATGGTCTGTGGTGCTGGAACTGGAGTATTTCTGTTGATCAAGGTATAATCCATTGTATTTCTAGCTATCATTTTCATGCTGCCTGGTGGACTATACATTTTGTTTGTGCCTCTTGCAGAGAACTACAATTCTGTTACAAAGATGTGCACGCCAAGCTCCTTGGCCATCGCTATACCTGGATGCATTTGGTGAAGAGGTAAATTACTTTCTGATCCTCCGAGAGGAATATGATAAAGACTTTTCTATTTAATCTGTCCCAGTAATTTAGGCTTCCTAAAGAAATGATACTTCTAATGCAATATGGCGGGCATCCATGTTATCACTTTTGCTTTTTGTGCTCTTATCCTGAGGTTAAGAATTTCAAGGACTGTCATTTTATGAACTCAGCCAACTGAGAATAGAGATATTTCCTTTATAACGCCATTGTTTTAGCTACTGTCCTTTTGTGTCTGTTTCAATTATTACTCAAAACTCCCACTACAGACATGCACTGATTGATGTTTTTGTTCTTGCTGGCGATATTGCAAGATGGATTGTTTCCTATAGTGACTGCATGGATATAAATGTATATATATAATGTGTTATTTTTCACAGGATCATGATATGCTTAGAGGAAAACCACTGTACCTCAATGAGGAGCGCTATGCTGCACTAACTTACATGGTGAGAGATAATGCTTCACAGCCTTGCTTTCTGTATGTTGTACAAGTATATCACGTGTTTAGTGTAACGGCAATCCAAAAATATTTCCCTAAAGAGAACTACAAGGAAGATAAAGATCCATGATTCTGGTTTCTTTAAACTGAACTTTGTTTCCTCTTTCTTGTAACCATTTTTTTCCCTGAGCAATAGAGATAAATTGAATAACAAGTAAATGTATGGAGTGCTTAACAGTGGACCTATGCTAATGGAAAAAAGATTAGCTATTGCAGTTGAGATTGTGCCACTTGCTTAAATTTTGTGGTCTCTGTCTAAAGTATATTATGTTCCTATATTTATCACCATTTTTGACAGTTTCACTAACATAGCAACTGTTATGTTCCTATATTTATCACTATTTTTGACAGTTTCATTAACACAGCAACTGTTCATGTTAGGTTGCTTCTCATGGGCTAGATCGAAGCTCCAAGGTTCTTGGACAAACAACTGTTGGATCTTTCTTCTGGATGTAATTGAGTAGGTGATTGTTAAGTTCTGTAAAGGTTCCATGAGTTTGTATTTTTATCATTTAAGAGTATAATGCCAAATAATTCATCTGAACTTTGATTTTTCTTAGACAGTGATGGATTATCAAGCAGAATCGTAAATAAGGTGCGGATGCTTCTGTTATTCTCCAACTGTTCTTACTTGAAACGGGTGGGAGCTACTAAGGATCCAGAAGTAAGGTGTGGATTTGTCATAATGGGTTAAGAAGCTTGTTCGGGTTCGTTACTTCGGTCTTTTGTTATCTGGGTGTATGATGGTCTCCAAAAGCCAAATTTAGAGCGTGCAAAATGCGATGTCAAGGGTAAAGGCAAGTACTTTGCTCAACATGATTAGTCACACGTAATAATAAATAACAGAATAGTCATCTACCTGAAAAGGTCTCTGTAGAACAATTAAAATTACAGACTTGTAGGTTCCGTAGTTTGTATTTTACTTGCAGGAAGCTTCATTAGTATAAACGTAACAGTGTGTTAAAAACAGATGGACACATGGAGCCCTTGACCAGTACTTGACGTATGAAAACATACGCTTTTGAACCCAAATATAACAAGAAACTGACCCCATTTGGTAACGACACTTTTGCAGGAAGCTTGTTTTTATCCTCTCCTTAAGCTAATACTGTAGATGGGATCATGGTCATAGACACCTTTCAAGCTTTGGAATTGCTGCTTCGAATCATTGAAATGATTATGCAAGACAAGAGCGGTGAAAGAAAAGGTTTCCTTTTTCTTTTTTTTGACCTCTTGTCTTCTTCTCTCATTCATTATCTGTTTGTTGTTGATTCTCTTCTCTGAACTGTGCTTCCCTTTGCCATGCCTTGGGTTAACGGGGAATTGGTAAACATTTTTAATTTTTAATAATGTAAATGCTGTATATATCTCATCCTTATAAATTTAGCAGTTTTTGGATGTTATTTTTTCTTTTTAGTTTTGGAGGATAGGGAAGAACTTTTGGGGTTACTATTGCCCAACGTATTTGAATTTCGTATTATTTATTATTATTATTATTTTGTATTCAACTAGGTTTTAGGATAGTAAACTGACAAATATTTACTTAAATTTGTAAAATTAAAAAAATTAAAGGATTAGATTTTTTTAAATATAAAGATACTTCTTAAAACAGTCTAGAAAATATGTTGATGTTATATTTTAATAAATAGAATTGAAAGTTTAATTCTAGTTATAATATAAAATTAAATTTTAATCGGGAGTTCATTTTTTATAAAATTTAAAATGGATTTTTATTTGTGTTGGCTATTTTTATTTTTCAGTAAACTCTCGGATCTGAATGCTAAGAAGTTGAAAAGTGAACTGTATCCATCCGGATCAGATAAGATTCTTATCATGTTTTATTAAATTTCATTGACACATTTATATGAATTTTACATGAATATATGGATGAAATTTAATAGAATAAAATTAGAACAGAGGGCTTAGGCCAAATTATATGATTTTCTAATTTCACAGGCTTCAAGCATTTTCACCTTTAGGTAACTTATCTTTAGGCATGTCACAAGGTGGGCCCGGGTCACCCTCGTCTTGGCCTCAGTCTCGTCTTGGCCTCAGTCATGGCGGCCCGTGTGGGAGAGGATGGGCTGGCCTGCAGCCCGACCTACTGAGGGCTGATTGGCCCGTGGCTCACCCTCTAATCTGCTGGGTTACAGGCCGGGTTGGGCCGTCAACTAATTTCTTTTAAAAAATGTCAAAATGACGTCATTTCAAAAAAATGAACGGGTCACGAGTCGGGCCCAAAAACAAGTTTAGCTATAATTGTTATCCTGCTTCGTGACTTGTATACTAAACCTTCACATGGGACTTTAAACATCTGATAGACAAGATTCAAATCAGAATTAATAATTGGAGCTCCAAAGTTCTTTCCCTGGAATTTAATTAAACATCTACTATTTGACCAAAGCAGCATTGAATGTGAATGTCTTGCTTAAACGTTGCAATGTATCCCACCCATCTGATACATCAACCGCAACATCATCTCGATAAAAATCTTGTTGATACATGGAGTTTGAAAAGACTCAAAAGTTCACAACCTTACTTCCAATCAGTAGAAAGCATGTTTTAGCGTTACCCATGCTCCTGATAACTATCCTGAAATAGTGACTTCGCGCCTGATTGGATCTTCAATATTGCAGTGGCTGGCTTATTCACACACATATGGGATGAAAGAAACAAACAGATTTTTACAGATCAAGTAAGAAGCATCGAGATGTTCCACATTGCCATGTTCCATCGTAAATATAAATGCCCCCTACTAACAAGTTCATACTGAAACATAAATCAATTCGACCAGTGTTGTTAAGCTCTTGCTTGGAGATGAACAAGCTAGAGTCTTGCTTGAGTATGTAATATATGACCTTTGCCTGGTTGATTATAGAACCTGATTATGTCCATTCCCTTAATCTGCACTATACGTAGGTCTATCGAAAAAACCTCTTTATTATATAAGAGTAAAGCTAACGTATTATTAGACGTTGAACATATTATGTAAGAATAACATTGCTACATTGCTATTACTTTTCTCCGACTCTTTCCTCCTCTCTTATCCATATGGGAAAGTCTAAAATTTTAATTAAATAAAAACAATAAAAAGGGATTAAAAATTAAAAAGGATACGTCTAATGCTGCTAAAATTGAAGGTTTAAATAACTCAGTGCTGTCTCTCAAACATTGGATGTTTTGTATGCCCTTTTTGCTATTTTGGATGTTATTCAAAATCTTAACACTTAAAAAGGTTCAGGAGTTTGGTAATTGGTAAAATAGTAATAGAACAAAGGAAAAAGGTGTGAAATTCAGAATGAACAACTTCAAAAGATAAAGACTTCTAAGAAAATTTCTCTATCTGTACAAAAGTTTTACACTTGATATTTTTCTCAACAAACACTCAGTTGTCTAAGATCTATTTATTCTACACGAACGCACCAGCTGATTATTGTATGATGATAAAAAAGAAAGCCGCAGACCCCAGAGTATACTGTAAACAAGGGGTGTGCAAGTCCCTTTGGAATGGAAGACACAGTAAATTTAGTCAACCAAACCCAAAGGATCAAAAAGAGCATCTCCCAGATTGTTATCTCTGATTATCAACAGCAAGAAGCTGCTTCAAAGATGTTCCTTCTGGTTTAGTACCATTATGCTTCTCCTTATCTAAAGTAAAAGCAAGTTGCCTCTCCACAGACTTGAAGACAGCAGTTCTTTTCGATCTTAATCGATAGGGAGGAGATGCATTGAACGCCTTGCTTTTAGGTACCTCATCAAAACTTTGATCATGAGCCCCAGTTCTGTTTGAAGCTTTCTGGGGCCTTTCATTGTCATCAGAAACATGAAAGCTGTCCTCAATCTTTTGTTGATCGACTTTTCCGATCTTACTTGGAATATCAGGCACTTCAGGTACACTCCTCCTCTTCCGAAATATCGAAGGAGTGTTGGGATAGCTTTTAGCTGCTAATCTTAATATGGATTCTGGGCTTTGCGCATTTAAATTACTAATCTTCCTACAAGGTGGAGTGTAGAAACTAACAGGAGACGAAACCGGTGTAGAGTTGTACTCACTCTGAGCAGGATAGCCATTTGAATGATCTAATTCTGATGCTACACAAGTTTCTAATTGTGGTGGCTCATAAAATAATGATCCATAAGGTGGAGTCTCTAGGTGCATGACTTTGCCTTCCCCAATCTCATGACTATCTTCACAATTTTGACATTTTTGCAGCAATTCTGATTGGCAGTAGCAAGGACCCACAGGAGATGACCAAGCTTTACATTCAGTCCCTTCAGAATCAGCAGACTCATTTGGAAGTCCACTTGATGAAGCTGCCATATCTGGCAGCTGAGTTGAATCTTTGACATCATTTTCTAGCTTATAACCATCAGTAGTTCCTGATGAAGCTTGTGCAGCAGAATCTGATTCTCTAGTTGTTTTCATCAAGGCAGGTTTAAACACATCCTTTTTCCCATTTTGGATACCGTTTTGGATACCATTTTTAGGAATGGGAGGAAGCTTTCCAGTTGCTAAATAGAAGTCCAATTTTTTCTTCAAGGAACTATTCCAATGATTCTTTATGGAGTTATCAGTCCTGTGTAAAGAAAAGATCAGTCAAATTCAAATTTAGCTTCCAGGAAAAAGCAACAGAAATCTCTCCTTGCTTAGCAAAGTTAGCTCGATTACAACAGCCAAGACAGTTGCGAAATCAGAATTTCACTAATGATAGAAAATCCAAGCTGAGATCTTGTATGATAACTCAGTTTAGAAACCAAATTCCATAAAGACAAATTATGCAATCTGAGTACCTTCCAGGTAAGGCCTTAGCTATTTCAGCCCATTTATTTCCATGTTTCCGATGGGCATTCATGAGTAATAATTCCTCATCTAATGTCCAGGCCTCTTTCTTTATATCTGGATTCAAATGATTGTGCCACCTACAAAAGGCAAAAAGAAGAATTATCAGTTCCACAAAATTTTCAACAGTTCTAGAAACATATCAACTAAGGAACAGAAGAAGGATAATGTTCAGTGAATAGAATAATTTCCATAGAACAGAAAATATCATATCATTTATAAAATTACCTCTCTCGGCATTGTTTCCCTATGCGACCAGGCAAAGATTTTGCAATAACAGACCATTTTGTGGGTCCATACTTTGCCACCAGTCCAATTATTTTATCATCCTCCTGAATATCAAGAAACAACTCAGTTTTCAATTTTAAACATAGCCTAAGTAAACAAAGATTTACATTAAAGGGGTGGGACAAGGCAACAACCTCTTGAGTCCATGGTCCTTTAACAAGTTCAGGATTAAGAACCTTCTGCCATCGATGCAGACATTGCACTTCTGATCTATCAGGAAAAAACTCAGCTGCATACATGCACGACAAATTTAAGATCAACCAAATGTTTATGGTAATATATTTACAAGAAAACACAAGTTAATTAATATTGCTGACACAAAAAAACATGCATCTTCTACATCATCCCAGGATATGTAGCAATATCTTTTCTTATTTAAGATAAACACAGTATTCTCTTCTCCCAGATGCAAGATAACTCTGAGCTCCTAAACCTACAAGTCAGATTTCTTGTTCGTCATTTAATTATGCTCCTAAAGTGAGCTTTTAACTATATTTTCTACCAGATGGAGAGACAAGAATGCACGTGATATGGAAACATCATAATTTACCATAGCATATTTCCAAACAAAATATATCTTAGGGGAGAAATGGTCAAAATCTTCATCATACTCTGTCCATTGGAGCTACACCTTATGTAGCATCACGAGTTGATGATTTTCCCTCCAAATACATGGTACTAATCTCTTCAACTAACAAGAAGCACCAAACCAGAAAAGACTTGCTAACAGTCGTGAATTAGATTTGTCTAGTTCACAAACAAAATCGTCTCCAAGTTAAATGTTTCAAAAGATTCATCTTCACGATCCAACAACTAAAGCAAAGTTACAAAATAATAGAAAATGCAGTTTAGATGAAAAAGAGAAACCTATTTTCTTCCAACTCTTCCCCTTAAAAGTTGCAACTGCATTTCTTAATGTTTCATCCTGTAATGAAATAAACAAGATTTTAGTAACAAAAATCAGATTAACTTAACAGCAGCAGCCAATGAGAATAAAGTGCCCTAATATTAAAAAAATGGCATGTGTATGCAAAGAAAAATTTCAAATTATTGCTGATCCACATAATTGTGGAATATATAGTTTTTCTGTTTTAAACCACTAACCTCCTCAGGAGTCCAACCACCTTTTGCACGCCTAATTGGTCCAGTGGTTCTCCTGCAGAACCCACTAGTATATTTATCTCAAACAAAAACCATATAAGGTAACATCATGCATAATGCATAAGAAAGAAAAAGTATCGGTGGCATATCAAAATCCAATACAAGCTTGATAAGTGCCAAACCATAAACAAAATAAAGCTATATCTATACAGCACTAACTGTTCAAAGTGTGAAAATTTTTAACCGATAGCAACCTATTAGTTGGTGATGCTGTGGCTGGACTAGATACACCTGGAGACTTGACAATTGCGCTGCTACTACCTTCAGATATAGAAGAGCTTGAGGCAGCCGTCAGTTGCTTATTTTCAAGGCAACGTTCCTCTATCTTCACCTCATCCATCTCCTCCTTCTACAGTCATCTCCAAAAACCAAAATCCTAATCAACAAAGGAATACAAATAAATCAAACAAAACCAAATGAGTAAGTGACCGTTGTAACCCTAAGACCACAACTTTTTTGACACATACGTCGACTCGTAAACAAACAAAACCCAGATCTTAAAATCGACAACTAGATCAAAAAAAATCCCAACTAAATCAGAAAACGAGATATAATTCTAGGGTTCATGATCAATAAAGCTGAAATCTTTACCAAATCAGGGCTACTTAACGCTCAATAAAACACGGATTCCATGATCAAATCAGTTTAAACTCATAAGAAGCATAAGACTGGTGCAACTTTCTCTGAGAAAACCACGACTTTCTATTTCTGAAAGTCGACACAAACTTACCTCTACTTGTACGGAAGTGGCGGGAATTGATGTCGAGCTCATCATAAAAGAGCAGAAACACACACCCTTTTGAGCCAAAAAAACAGAAAAACAAAGCGTTTTTCCAGAATTCACTCGAAAGCGAAGTGCTTTAGCTTCGAAAATTCTCGCCCGTTGAAACAGAGAGACAAGAAGAAAATAAATATAACGTACAGAGAGACGGTCGATTCATATGTAACGAATACATTAGCGCCGACCGTCGCCGTTAACTGCCGTTACTTGAGAGTTTCCAATTCTAATGCTTACCACGTTTTTTCCAGGCTTTTTGTAAACCCTATCGGATAACGGAGAGTAACGGCTCAGGTTAAGCTTTTGTTTAAACCTCAAACGGCATATTCTGTGCTCCATTCATTAGAATAGATAAAGGAATGAAATGATTATTTTTAATTTTAGCTATAAAAAATCCTTATTTTTTATAAAATTAATTGAATAGGTTGATTTTATGTTTTAATTTTTAATTTTTGATTTAATTTATTTTAATAATTTTTATTGTTAAAAATTATTAAGTTTATTAATTAATCGGTCAGTTTTATAAATTAATCTATTTTTATAAATTAATTATTTTTTATTTAATAGTTTCAAATTAATTAATTAATTAATTTTTTAACCAATTTTGCAACGACCTAGCATCTGATAAACTTTTTAAATCTTAAACATTTTATTTTACTAATTTAACTTCTAGTCCGATTTTTAAAACATTGGACAATATGATAAAAGATACAAACTTGTTTTGTAGTAAGAAATTTTTTTAAAAAGTCCTTTATTCTTTAAATTTTATTTTTTTTTCAAAAACATCGTTGACTTTCTCTTATATTTCAATTAAAACATAATGAAAAAATATATGTAAAATGAACAGAGATATGTACTAATCAAATGCTATTTACCTGTCTTTTTTTTGGAATGGAGGAATCCGCAGTTGTTATTTTCTGGATGTACACTGGGTAAACTTCAAGATTAATACAATAGCCTACAAATCATGCCAACTGGGTACTCTGTACTAGGCAAGTTTTGTATGATAGGCTCGATCGAGATAGTGTAAGTAGGAAGATTCGAACATAGGACCTTTTAGTCCTATGCCTCCTATTCCACCAACTCGACCATCTCCTAAGGGGCTCTATTTAACATATTTCATAAACTTGATTTAAATTAATTTAAATTAATAATTTATTATAATTACTCTAAAATATCAATTAGATTTAAATTGACTTGAATTCGGTTGAGTTGAAGAACAAAGTTGGATTATTATATTAGTGACATTTGATTATTTTACGTTTGATTCATACCATATATTTTTATCTTTATGTTTTAAATGATGTCGAGATAATTTTTTTCGAAAATTTGAACATTAAAACAAGTTTTTTGCTAAAAATTTAAAGATTAAAGAGTTTTTCTAAAAAATTTTAAACTGTGTGAGTATATGTCTTTTACCTTAATTAATATCAAATAGGTGGGCCTATTTTTTGTAAACTACTTAATGTTATTTTTAGGTAATAATTAGACATATCAAAAAAGGTCTAACCGAATTGACCGAGCTACTGTTTAGCAAGCCACAGGCTGACCCATCTTAACTCGCGGAGCACGGGCCATCGATGCCCCGAACACCTTTACTAATAATGAGTTAAAACTTGAAACTAAGTAATTGATCCTAGGGTTGATTTCTAGTACTTAATTGTACGTAAGAATCAATCAAGCCTTTGATTACATCCACCTTAATGATTGGTATTATTAGTAGATTCTAAATTGATTAGTTATATATTATATCATTAAAAATTAGTGTATTTAAAGAAACAATGACTCAACTAATATAAATTGTAGGATAAAATATTTAATCTTTTGAAAAAATTTCAATTTAGTGATTAATTTTTAAAATTTTTACATATTAATGCTAATACGACATGTCTACCAAATATCAATGATTAAAAAAACTCATCCAATTCGGTTGATTCAATCATGAAAATTTTTATCGTCAAATTTTCTAGTCCAGTTTTTAATTTTTCGATTCAATTTATTTTAATGGTTCTTGTTGTTAAAAATTAAATAATTTATTAATTAATCGATCAAATTTTGTAAATTAATAAATTCTTATAAAGTAAAATAAATAAATCGTTTATTTAAATAAGGACAATCTATTTCAATTATATTTCAAATTCTTTAATTTTATTTACTCTTTACCTGATTTTATAATAGTCTAATAACAATTGAACCTTTTAAACCTTAAATTTCTTGTCTTATCGGTTTAACTTCCGGTCTAATTTTTAAAACAATGTTAAATACCACATAGATATTCATATATTGGTCAATTTAAAAGGTTCTTATTAAATTATAAAATTATGAAAAAAAGATGTGTTGAATCTATGTAAATTATCTTATTTTTTCTCATTTTCTTAAATTTTCAAATTTAATAAACATGAAAGAATAGTTAGCAATAACATTCATTGAGCACTGTCCTAACTTACAATCGTACTGACATATCAAATAAAAAATAAACCTATATATGGTTCAATAATTCACCAAATATTTTCATCAAACACAAGTTGATTGAATATACTTTTGGAGGTCACACGATAAGAATAAGATAATATGATCATATAACATATGAATCCATATTTGTAATCATCATCATCATCATCACCCAGTCCGAAATCCCACAATGAAGTGGGATCTGGGGAAGTCCGATAGTACGCAGCCTTACTCCTACACAATAGAGAGGCTATTTCCGGTGGACCCACATATGAATGAGACAATATATGAATGATGCAAGTTACAAGAAAAAGGTAAACTAGCACGAAAAAAAAACCGATGTAACTAAATTTTCAATAAAAACATAAATAAATAGGGTTAAAAGATTAAAAACGTAAAAGCTATGCAACTGTGACAAGAAGATTTTAAAAAATAAATAAATAAATAAAAATGTGATAAAATAACTAGATAGATAAATAAATAAATAAGTAGAATAAAGTAATGTTTAGAAGAATGATTACTGCTTAGAATATTGATCTAATGTCAATGGTCTTATGCTCATTAATACTTACGGGGTTAGGGTCGAAAGAAATGATTAAAAAATTCAATCGATTCGGCCCAGTTTAGACCGTAAAAACTTTTAACTGTTTAACTTTTCAGTTCAATTTACTTTAATAACTCTTGTTGTTAAAAATAATCAATTTATTAATTAATTGATAAATCTTTATTAATTAATAAGTTCTTGTCAACTAAAATTAAATAAATTATTTTTCATTTAATTATTTATTTTTTCAATTAAACTTTAAATTCTACAGCGAGTAAGGATAATATCTTTCAATCATATTTTAAATTCTTTAATTTTGTTCAATCTTTAGTAAGTCTTATGACAGTCTAATATCAGTTAAACCTTAAATATCTTGTTTTATTAATATGATTTTTAAAAAATTAGTCGAAAGAATTATTAATAGTAAATATTAAATAGACAAATTAATATAATTTTATTCTGTGTAGACTGCTGAGAAATCTTAGAAGAAGAAAAGAAAAGTTTTTCTTGGAGAACTGAAGCTTTAACTCAAGCAGATCTCTCTTTTCTAGGTTGCTGTCTTTATAACAACTAATTTCTATACATTTAAAGTTTATGAATTGTGAAGAGAAAAGATTGACTCATCACTCCATGAGCAATCTATTTCGATCACCGTTATAACAAGTGTATGTCCACAATTCTGTCCATGAGAAAGCAGAGATGTCTTAAGACTGAAGTATACCTGGATAGATGGTATGATCTTTTGGAACTCTAGGCAAAAGAAATGGTGATTCTAGATGATAAAGATGGGTAAAATGATTGTACATATGGGTGAGGTGATAAGTGTACTCGAACTCCTGTTGGTGACGGTTCTAAGGATATGATTACTAGGAAGCTTAACCAGACCTGGTAGATGATTTTAGCATTTACCTGAAATTAAATGTGCTTTGATTTAACTTCAAACTATTGGGATTCGTATCTGATCTCCTATTACTAATCCGGCTTTAATTATATAGTCAATGGAGATAACGAAAGGACTTGGAGTGAAGGGATGCTAAAATCATCTATCAAGATCTTTGCTAAAATCAATATATCTTTACATTATGTAACGTGATCAATGCATTGAAGAACAACAAATCAGGCCGCCATATCAAGAACGCATTTTCATGGATTCCATGGGAGGAACTAGCCATTTTGTGGTGTGGTTTCTTGTCAGGTAAAGCTCTTCTATCAAGATCGCCTTTAATCATAATCCTGGAATGTGTCCAGAATCTGGTTGAAGTCAATGTGTCTAGAATCTGGTTGAAGTCACATTTTGAATTGCAGAATGATGAATATGTTCATTCTGTTCAGCTTAGCTGCTAGATTAAGGCATAACTCATGTTTTGTTGGCTTAGCTCAAAAGTTGGACTACAGAAGTTGACATGGAAATAATACTGCGAGCTTAGCTTCAATCAAGCGGGGAAGATGATGCTACTGCTGTGTTCGGAGGTTCCAGATCCTTGGGCTCAACACTCGTCCAATGCTTCTATTTGCAATCTTCCTACGGATTCTCCTGCTACATGAATCTTTAGGCTTGCGAAACAGTGCGGAAGGATCTTCTGACGTACACTCCGATGGTCAAGTTAGTTTCAAGGTCCAACTCTAAGCAGAATCTTTGTCTTCTGATGCATATCTTGCAAGTTTTATGAAGAACCTTAACTATAATATATTGGTAGGCAAATGGATGGAAATGCAGTAGTTTACTGAATTTAAACTGGGAATGTAGAAAAACAACAAGAGCAGAAGCTCCTCCGCCAATATTTGTCACCTCTAGCTCACGAGCTAAGAAAATA
>JAOSBN010000005.1:46355356-46381945 GCA_027563595.1 Erythroxylum suave | reverse complement strand
TCAAAGAAGCTTGGAGGAAATATCCCTTCTAACTTGCATAAAATTATTGGAATTTTCCTTTCCAATTTTTCCATTTCAACCAATTTAATCTCAAATGATGTTAAGCTTTTGAAAAACAAACTTAATATATTAATGAGGTGGTGCATTCATTGTGACAGACGCTTCTGGGGATAGTGAGCATGTGTCTTCCACAGGCTTATCATCTTCCTAAAAACATCCGTCTGGTAAGCATGTCAATGGGTTGGGTTGGGCCAGGGCTTAGCTTGATCATGGCGGGCCGGCCCGTGGCCTGCCCTATGGCCTGTCGGGTCACGGGTGAAAAAAGCAAGCTGGTCGAACATGGTCAGCTCGTGGCCCAGCTTGAGTCGACCATGATCGGCCCGTGGACCTACTAACCCTGGTCAAAACATAGGGCCAGCCGGGTCGGGCCGAAATTTCCATCCCTACAGTCTGGTTCTCTACCCCTCCTCCCCACGTCGTGCTTCAACCTGCTTCTATCTTCCACATTTTACAACCGATCAGCCTTCATTGCCCTTAACTGTCCACATCGGAGAAGTCATCGCCATCCTCTCCGCTGACTTATGTTCATGGGTGAGTATGCACCCAGTGGTGTTGCATAGTGGGGATGCCAAATTAGTGGTGTCACCAACCTATAATCACCAGCGGTCAAGAAAAAAAACTCAAATGTTTTGCCATTGTCTACAGTAGCCTTAGATCATCATAAACTCAAATGTTTATCGGTCATATCAAGGCTACAATACATATTTGAGAGGCTTTAAACAAGAAGAGTAAAGAACTTACACAGACGCAGTAAAACATGCGCAAACTCAGAAGACAAATAACTCCTATCGTGTGTAGTAAATGCAAGTCCAGTATACGCAGGTAGAAACGTACTCAATGGAGGAAGTAGCAACAAAACTAGAAGCGCAAAACATATGATATAGCAAGAAAACAAGCATATCGCAAACATCACGATATTTTAAAAAAATGTATATCATTATTCATAAATCATCAATAGTTAAATTTCAAATTTATGCATGCATACAACATAAGAAAAAATTTAACTTGTTCCGATACCAATGTTAGATAAAATCATCATAATAAAACACAATCACAGAGATTATGTGATAAAACCCAATCATAAAGATCATATTAAACATGATCGTTTCATATGCATATTAAAATAAAAAACGCAAACTTGGTTTATTATTGCAATTCTATCGATTAAAGAACGTTTTCACCAACTTTAATTGCAGAAATCTTCTTTTGTTTTTCTGTACAATTGATAGATAAAGAACCAACAGAAACATATATACAGATGCATATATATCTCGTTTTGTTCTTCATATAACTACCTTTTGTAGTTGTTTTTAAGAACAATGACTATTATACCCCTCGTGGGTGTATATGAGGTATATCTAGAGTTCAAATTTTTTTTAAGTTTAGATTCGAGTTTTAAGAAACCTAATTCAAGTTTAACTTGATGCTAACTTTAATGATACCGAAATCCAAATATTTACCAAAGTTAGATTTAGTTTGATGCTACCCACAATGATACTGAAATCCAAGATAAGTTAAAGGTGTAATATGCATCTCAACATTCGCATGGTCATATTCATCCAAAAAAAATTTTATTTAAAGAATGCATGTTTTAAATTTTCAAAATTCCATGCCCATACTTTAAGATTGAAATTTTAGAGATCACTTAGTTCTAATTTTTAGTTTTATATTGTAGTTTTAGTTTTAGTTTTTAGTTTATATTTTAATTATTACACTAAATTTATTTAAAATTTATATATTTTGAAAACATTTTAAATTTAATAATAATTATTAAACTTATTTAACTACAAAAAGTAAATAAATTATCAAATAAAATTAAAGTATTCATAATTAATTTTAATTAACTAAATATATTATTAAATTAAATTATACACAATTCTTATTAACAACTAATATATTAAGTAATTAAATAATGTATATTTGCTTGATAGTAAATCAAACTATAAAAAATAAAAACAAAAATTGATTTTTGTGATTTTCATAAAATTTGAAAATTAAAAGAAACAAAAACAAAATAAAACTAAAAATAAACAAACCCTTTTATGTCTCGTTTAAATATAAACAAAACGAGGACCAAGAGACCTCTGTTACAAAGATATTAAGGCCGTCGTCAATGTTTTGTTTCCGAGCTGCATTTACGTCGCCAACGAAAACCATTCGGCAATCTATTAGGGTTTATTGATAGAATATAATGTAATATTATTCCATCGTTTGAAGTGAGAGTTTATAATAAAATTGAATTGAATTGATTGGAATCGAATGAAAGATAGAGTTTCATATTACATCTCATTTCTTCTTAAACAATAAAAATGAGAAACTTCTGATTTTGAGGTTTAAGATGGAATATAAAATGATAAACAATTTTTCAGTATATGGCATTATAAACCCTTCTTCTAAACATCTTTTCACTATGTTACATTATAAACTCATCTTCTAAACAACATTTCACTATGTTACATTAAGAACTCTTCCATCATTCCCAAACAATAATTTTTTAATATTAAATTCATGTACATTCTATTCCATTACATATAATTCCATTTCATTCTATTTTATTAAAAATCTTACATTCAACTAAACGTAACCTTAGCCTCAAGATAATATATATAAATAATCTGTTAAATACATTTTGGCATCTTTCTTAGCTAACTCCAAGCAGACTTAAATGACTTCAAAATCAAAGTTAAGAGTAATTGTATTCCTCTTAATTGATATTTTATATACGTTGAACTTGAATAATCAATTTGAACTACATTCAAAGTAGATATCCTTGAAATAGAATCCTTGTTGGATTGTCCTTAACTAAAAAAACAGTGTCGGTCTGTATCGGCGGCGCTTCAAGTTGGAGAGCTGAGAAAGGCCACCAAGATACGCATGCCCGACTAATCAGGATCATTGGCAACTCTCATGCCCCGAGTTGGCCACTGGATTGTACTAAAGACCCCACTCACTCACATGCATTGATCATCGGCAACTCTAGAGGCCCGAGTCGGCCACTGGCTTGTACTAAAGACCCCACTCACTCACATGCATTTTTTCGGCGTTCTAAATCTTTATTTCCTCAGTTCGTCACTTTTGCTTTTAGCACAATCACGGGGTCACCTGAATTAAATATCTTCCTTGAAATGCCAAAGAAATTGCAATCATCCTCTTATATAAAAAAGGGACTCTCTCTTTTCAGGAAGCAGACATTGCCTCAATAAGTTACAGAACTGACATAAAGCTTCCAATATCTTAACGAATTCTGAATACTCATTACTAAGTTATATTCATCCCGAACCTAAAACCACAGTGCTTGAGTTCAAACATGAACTTATACTCAAGCTTCAACTTAAGTTATTGCTGTTATAACTAAAGTCGAGTTTCTTAGATTGGAGATTTGATTATAGCTCGTTCGAGCTAGCTAAACTATAGAATAAGATATTATATTGTGCAAGCTGTGCGAATGGGTCCTGAGTATGTCAGTTGGACGCTCAGGGTGGGAACAAAAACCTTGCCCCAAGGCAAGATGTGAACCTTTGGGTCCATCTCTTCTTTTGATTGAACTCGGTGACCACGTTTAGTTATCGTATCGACTAAATAATACATAAAAGTCGGCTAATACCGTAAGGGGACCTTCTAAACTTCACTTAGATTTTTCCTATAAAAGGGGACCTTTTCCTTCGTATTTCCATCAACCGGCTGATTAGCTTCTATTTGAGAAACAAAGAGAGACGAGAGATATGGCTTTTTCTGCTAAATTCCTCCTCCTCCTTCTTCTTTCCATTAGTTTCTACATAAACTCTAGCTTAGCTGCTAGGAACCTGATTCAGACCACCAACACGGAGTTTCTAAGAAATTCTTGTACCAAAACAACTTATCCAAAGCTTTGTTATAGCTCACTTTCAGTTCATGCAACCACCTTCCAAACCAGCCCCAAACTCCTAGCCAATACAGCCCTTAGCGTGACCCTTTCCTCGGCCCAATCAACATCTGAAATGATGTTAAAGCTCGCTCACAGCCAAAGTATTAATCCTAGAGAAGCCGCAGCCATGCGTGACTGTATAGAGGTGCTTAAAGATTCAGCAGATGGGATCAGGAGATCTATCAATGAAATGAGCAACACAAAAGAGTCCGATTTCCAGCTCATGATTAACGATGTGCAGACCTGGGTTAGCGCTGCTTTGACGGATGAGATTACGTGCAGTGATGGGTTCGCCGGAAAAGCCATGAACGGGAACGTGAAGAACTCGGTTAGGGAACAGGTGGTGAACATCGCGCACTTGACCAGCAACGCTTTGGCTTTGATCAACAGCTATGCCTCTTTTCATGGTTAGCCATTTGCTGTAGTGAACGAAGTTTGGTCTACTTTTACATATATGGCAATGTCCTCCACGCATTATTCGCAAAGACTAGGGCTTGTGGGGTTTATGAGTTAGTTACCGAAGTGTTACGAGTGACGTTTAAATGTATATAATCCGTATGATTGTTTAAGCAGTATTAAGATGATGCATTTTGGATTTCCTAAGAACTCCGAGACCTACCCGAATTAGATTGAAACACACATTTCACAACCCCAACTCTGGAAACCAATCAATCAACTCGAAATTGGATTCCTATACAAAGCAAATGGCGACTAGAAGATGGTGTTAGAGAAAATTGCAGTAATAATTTAAATCGGAAAGACTTATCTAAAATTAAGGGGTCGTCAAAAATTTACTATCCTAAGTAAAAAATTCTTCTTCTAAGGTACAGTAGGACAATAGAATACGACTTAGGATTAACACCTTTTCCACTAGTTTTGGTACACTCCCAAGAGTGCAGTAGGAATTATCTCCATTGAGTAAGGAATAGCAAAAAATGCAACCAGGATAGAAGCAATCTTAAAATTGAAGTTACAGAAACGTGTAGAGATAGAAGAAATTGATGTGAAGAGACTACAGAGGAGAGTCCGGATCATTTGTCTAATTTTATGGTATCTTATTCTGTCCACTAAATATTAGCCATTTATTTATGCAGGTTTCGCGTAGATCTCGTATGAAAAATGTGGGATTTATATAAATGAATGGCTAAGATTTATTGGACAGAATAAGATACCATAAAAATTGGACAGAGAATCTTATGTCTATAAATGAAGGAGAGAAAAAACTAACTTAACAAAGTAATAGTGTTATATATACATATATATATATATATACCCTCTAAAATTGAGATGTTGGAAGTTGATGATTATGGCAATTAAAAGAACGTTACCAACTTTATGGTGAACGTTGGAGGATGACGATGGAGTAGGGTCCAAGTTATGGACCAATACCAACAGATGAAAATTACATTAACTTCACTTCTATAAATTACAGCAACACTCACCCACTGTTTCTCATCTGATCTTCCCAAATTTCCCACAGACGATGTCTTCCACTCCCGAATTAACTCGTTGGACATGGCTCACACTCCAGGTCACTATTTTATGAGCCATCACTTTATAATCTTTGATGATTATGATCGTGTTGGTCAAGTCACTACTCGACTTTGATACCAAAAGCTACCTTGTAAGGGTAAAGAGGCCAATTTTTTTAATAAATTTTACAATAACTTTATATTTAATTAACATGAAATTCAAGTCTTGTACCCTATAATTGGATCAAACATCTTCTTTGAAGTTAACCAACAGGGCGTGATAAAGTTCACCGGCGACAATCATGGTACCCTTTTAGCCATTTCCACAGTATTATGGTAGAACTTCCTCGACATATTCTTTATCACCCACAGAGATGCGCTCGCTGTCTCTGGCACACTCTTCCTTGGACTTGTAGTTTTCCCCGTTATCTGGACGCTCCAGTGATGGGAGTGAACACGACAACTGTGTTATTTCTCTGGATGAGTTTTCTGGTGAGACACCCTTACGACGATGCCGTGTTCCCATGTTTTCCATCAATCATGTCTCTTCGAATGGTTGAGGAGTTCCGTTTCTTGCCCCTTAAGTCGACGCAATTAGGTGGGGGATGATTTGAGTTAATTATGTATATGATAACACTTCTTCTTTTCCCAATTTTGGATATGAAATATAACTGTACTCTTCCAATTGTGGAATTAAATGTAAGTTTGAACAAAAGCTACAACAATCAGTATTCTGTTTCCAAGCTTTGGGACTCCTAGTTCCAAGAAATATGGAAGTCGACATAAAATAGGAGTCCTTTTTACTTCTAATTCCATAAAATCATAGGGTACTTCGAGTCGTTTAATCAGAAGGAAAGCAGAACCTAATTAGGACTGGACTGTGATTGCCATTCAATTCGAATATTAATATGTGCATGAGTCACGAAATCAATAATTCAATTTCCATGTCTGGTGGTAACGAATCCACTGAAACAACACTGTACATTCATGGGCCATAAATGTAATAAATATAAGAGTATTAATTATTAAAATTCATTACCTTATATATAACTTTGATACCATTTGCCAAAATGCAACAAAGGCAAACACTTTAGAAAGATTTCCTTTATTGGTTTGCTTGAGATTAAAACTATAATTTATGTTGGAATTTTAAAGAATCACAAACTAACAAAAATATAGAAGAATAGGAAAGAAATAAAGCAAGAAACAATTTATTAATAGGGTTCACATTACATTGATGCTAAAAGCCTAAGTATATAGGCAATGAAATAACAAAGCTAGCTAATATTAAGATAAAACAATTCAAATTCAAAATTTCAAATCCTAAGTCCTAACTAGATAACATCTTTATCTTAATAGATAAGATTTTATTTTTAAACAAATATCTTATCTTTAAATAAAAAATTCAATTCTAACTTTAAATCAATCTTTCCAACATTCTCCCTTGATTTAAAATTGTAGAAAATTTAAACTCTATGGAGCACATCTCTCCAATTTTCTTATTTGTGAAGCACTTCTCTTCCCTGTATGATGCACTTTTTCATCATCTTGCTATTGTTGAGCACTTCTCTCAACTATATGATGCACTTTCTCATCATCTTGTTGATGCCCTTCTCACCAACCTACAATCATTGGAACACGTTTCTCCAAATACTTCTTGGTGTACTTCTCACCAACTTTTCTTTTTAAAAAAATTTCTTCTTCAGCCACATTAGGAACCTTCTTGACAACCTTTGCAGTGACACCCTCATCTTCATCAGATGATTCCTCAACCATTGGAAGAGTTTTTTTTTTTTTTGCTTTACTCAACCTCACAGTCCCTCAAGGATCTATAGTTCTTGGTTCAGTCGGGTTTGGTTGGGGCTGGGCGATGTCGCTGTGGTCTATGGGTCAGTCAGCTGCGGCGATGGACGCACTTGCAAGACAGTAAAGGCACGCCGGGAATAGATTCCCGGGAAGCCTCTCCGACGTTCAAGTCAGTCTCTTAGTGAGAGTTTTTGTTGTAGTTAAATCCAGAATGGCAGAGTTCTTCTAGATCATACCTGTTGCGTGAGGAGGCGAAGGGCTTATATAGCAGGTACCTGCAATCATCATCAGGGATAGATGTGGTTGAGCACACGTTAACTTGTCTGTGCACGTTACCTTTCCCATACTATGTTTTGGCGCGAATTCAGGCACTACTGACTACCATCGAGAGTGGTTCTAGAGGTGGGCCTGGGCCTAAAATGACCGACCCGACCAGACTGCAAAGAGGGTTTTGCAGTACATCAAAGGAACTACAAATTATGGGTTATTTAACGCTACAGAAAGTGATTTCAGACTTGTTGGATATAGTGACAATGACAAGGGTATGGATGCTGATGATAGGAAGAGCAAATCAGGTTTCGTATTTTTCATGAAAAATTCCACTCTCACTTGGAGTTCGAAGCAACAGCACATTGTAGCTTTATCCACCTGTGAAGCAGAATATGTGACGACTGCATCGTGTGTTTCTCATGAAGCTTGGTTAAAGAGGTTGGAGGTTACTGAGATCTTGGTTGATAACAAATCAACAATTGCTTTGGGAAGAAATCCTATTTTTCACAATAGGAGCAAGCATGTTGATACGAGATATTATTTTATAAGAGAGAGCATCAACGGAGGAGAAATCCTCTAGTCCAAATTCTTCTGCAGATTAAGAGCATAACTTGAATAACAAATGAACAAGTTTAAGGAAACGTGTTGAAAGCTAAACTTGTTTATTTAATTAAGTTTTGCCTATTACAAGTTGAATAGTTTGTTTTGTTTTAATTAGTTCGTGAAATATATGTTGAGTTATTATATATATTAGTTTTCTGTTTACTGGAATTTTAAGAGATAATTTTATCGATTCAAGTCTCCTCAACTCCCTCCTCTTCCTCTGTTTTTTTTTTTCCCTTCCTTTCCAACATCACAGCCACACTATAATTTACCCACTTTGAGTAGTTGTCACGGTCCAACTCACCTAAATTATTGCAACCCAGAGCCAAAACTGGCTGTAGCACAGAACCAAAGAGGACATATAAAATAAGCAAAGAAAGCACGTTTTATTAAAGCTGGTTTTCCAAGTACATATACATGATTCATACAGTGACAAAGTTGCAACTACATACCCATCACGCATGTGTAGCTGTATACTACTAGTACTAGCCTTTGTACAACAAACAAGAAGCCATAACTTAGATAAACAACGGTGAATCCTAAGATAGTAAGCTCCGCAGATTTACACAGGCCATAACTAGCGTATTAACGGGCAAGACACAAAACCCATATACTAAAAAACGCAGTCTTCTGTAGGGATCAGGGTCATTTCTGATCTATAACATCAGAGACACCTCATTTACCACAATTGCATGGATTACACTTGCAGTCGGGTCCGCACTTGCAACCGTCGTTCTCGGCAGGGACGCCCATCTCAGCTCCGTCGAACCGGGATTTAGACGGTGCAACACCAAGAACAAGAGTCTCGGTTGTGGTTTTCTCGGTGAAGCTCAAATCAGGATACATGCCGCATCTGCAATAAAAGAAATCAGTCGATCAGAAAACTTAATCATCGTCAGTCTAGGCCTCGTGGTCAGCAAGATAGATCAAAAACAGCAATAATTTAACAAAAAGGGTTTTATCAGACAGTCAGCAAGTAAGATCAAAAACAACAATAATAAGGGGTTTATCAAACAGCGCATGCAGATCAAAAACATAAAAGGTCATATGAGCTGTTTTTCTTTTCCAGAAAAGATCAATGAAGATGATTTCAAAGACATGAAAATCTCCTCTCCTATCAGAACTTAACAAAGTTGCATTAACCAACAGAAAGATGTTAACTTTACGGACATCATAAGCTCCAAACTGAGAGAAAAAACGAAGATCACATAATAGAGAACGTAACATGAAATGGATAGATAGAATTTTCCGGTGATCTTACCCTCCACAGCCACTGTTTCCTCCACTGGAAGACATCTTCAAAGCTTCGACTTTTTAATAACCAGGAAGTATAAGCAATCGAAACACGAACATCCAAGGGAAAAGATAGGGGAGGTTGGCTATATTTATAGACAGTGGAGAATAGAGAGTGATTGCATATCTACCGTCCACGTGTCCTTTTATTGCATCATGTTTATCTATAGATACCGACTCGAAACTGTATTCTCCATTTCACCCCCGCTTTTTCACGTTCTCTGAGGGTAATTCCGGTATTTGAAGAGATGATGATGATAACCTTAATTAATTAAACGGAGCTAGTGGACCCCATTAGTGATTTGTTTTCCGGTAATTAGACACAACTTTGTCTAAATTACAATTGGCATCCCTTTCGTAGACAGCTTGAACTGATAAGATATTTAAAGATATGAAAGGTAATATAATGGAATAATCTAGAGAAAAAATATGTACGGCAAGAATTGGTAGGTCGTCAAAGGTTTAAGGTTAATTAGCTACAGTCACGGCAGGTGTTGTGGTGGATTTGCCCATAATATTAAAGAGGGGTCACCATTAATTGCAAAATTTTGGGAAGTTCATTCGGAACTTCTTTTCGCGTGGGCACAAGGACAGTGTAGAATCGAAGTGAAAGTAGACTCTCTCAAAATCATTAATATATTGTCCTCCTCTCCGATCATTCTAACTGAGTCTAATGTTTTGCTTGCAAGTATATGAGACCTGATCTACCGTAGCTTAGAAGTGAAATTCCAGCACGTATATTGTGAAGGTAACCAGTGCGCGGATCGCTTGACAATGCTAACTGCCTACTCTAGTCCAGGCGTGCGTTCATACCGGAACCTCCAAGTCTACTTACCGATTTACTACATTATGATCAGCAAAAAATCTTGTACCCACGATACCTAAATTAGTTAGTTTTCGTTTGTTTAAAAAAAAAAGAGAGAGAACGACGTTTGAAATAATTAGTAAAGTTGTTTTTATGTGTTCGAGTAAAGAAAATAATATTTTTATAAAATATAAAGGATTGTGTATAATTAATGTATTTTCTTTTAATTATTGGCCTCAGCACATTAGAATATTGTTGTTATTGTAAGTAATTTTTAAAATTTTGTGAATATCATATTAATTCTCATATTTTTTACTCTAGTTTGAGTCGCATGACATAGGATGGGAAAAGTAAAAGGATAAGACAGAACTAAAGTCAATTATAAAGCCTGTGCCATTTTTTCGGTTAGAGAATCTCATCCACAAATTTGTAGATAAGATCATCCGGTAAAATGGGACAGAGAATCTCACTTCACCTGAAAAGCACCGTTGCATTTGCATGGGTAAAGTAAAGGAGAAAGTAAACGACTTGTCGACTTTTGGTTTTTGGGTGGTTAAATGTCAACAACACGATTTCGTTTTGAGGGTTAGTATTATCTTTATAATTATAATATTCAGTTAAAAGAAAGGAATTATTATTATTATTATTATTATTATTAGCAGCGATTAGTTTGTATAAAATATTGACAAGTAAAAATTTATTATAATTTTATTTATTTATTATATTTTAATTAATTATATTAATTAACTAATTACAATATTTTAATTAATGAATAAATTATATTTTAATTATTAATTAATAATAATACTTTAATTAATTATATTGTAATTAATTATATTTTAATTAATTAATTAAAATATTTTAATTAATGAATGAATTATGTTTTAATTAAATTATTGTAATTAATAAATTAATAATAATATTGTTATTAAATAAATTATAATTAATTAATTAATAATTATATTTTAATTATTTATAATTTAATTAATTAATTAGATGTTAAATTATTATAATGTAATTAATTAATAATTGTATTTTAATTAATTATATTATTTCAATTAATCATATTTTAATTAATTGATTAATTATAATATTTTAATTAATAAAAGAATTATATCTTGATTAATTATATTATAATTAATTAATTATATTATTTTAATTAATTATATTTTAATTGATTAATTGTATTAATTAGTATTTAAAAATATATTTTTAAAAAAGTCATTGCTAAGGATTGAGTTGCATTTCTCTACTAAATGAAAGGTACGAAAGATTTTCCAAAAGTGAGATATCAAATTATTGCCCCTATAAATTAATAACTAATCACTCATTTTTCATACCTTACCTATTAACTCATTACCAAACACCCCTAAAAAGTCATAAATGCAGAGGAATGAGGTGTAGGCTTCTTTTATTTTGTAAACAAGATCTTCTCTAACTCCATTTAGTTACTTCAGAATTTCAGAAGTTTATATTAGATCTTGTTTTGCAAAGTCATAAATGCCAAGTAACGAGGGGTCGTAGTTTTGCAAACTTTTCAATTTTACATAGTTGTCTCTGGTACAAATAAAAACAAAACTAATCAAAAGCGAAATAATAAATAACACCATAAATCTTGTGAGGATGATGTAATATTGGATTTCACATAGACTCCTTTTCTCTGTTCGAATATGATGTTTCGTATTTAATCTTATTCTTTTATTTGTAGTTCTTCCCCTTTAGTTATTTAGTCTAACAATTTCCTTAAGTAGACTTAAACATTTTCTTGTAATGGTATTTTTGTACCTTTTTCGTATTTTTTATATAGATTTATCATAAATAACCTCTTTACTAGTTATGGATAAAATTATGTACTTTTAGACTCCCTCAAAACCTGAATTTAGGGAAATTTTTATTTGATTATTATTGTTGATGATGATGTAATTTAATTATAAACTTAAGTGTTTGTTAAGTTAAGTTTACTTGATGTTCTTGTTTTTGACATAAAATAATTTATTTATGAATTTCTAACAATTTATACGAACTTTCTCCTTTACAATATGGAAATATTTGAACGATGATTGAAGAAAGAAATTTGGTACAACTAAAATTGAAACTTAACGAGCTAAGTATAAATTTGATCGGTTTAAATTTAATAAAAATTTTAAAGTTTAATCGATATTAAACTGTCATAAAATTGGTTAATAATTTAATAAAATTAAAGAATTTTAAAAAGATTGATAAGGATTTTATCAAAAAATTTAAAGTTTAATTAAAAACAAAATTATGAATAAAAATTAATAAGTTTATTTTCATTTATAAAAACTAATTAATTTACTAATTGACCTATTAATCAATAAACTAATCAATTTTTTACAGAAAAATTAATAAACTAAACCATACTGAAAAATTGAGAACTGAATTAACAATTTAACTAGTTCAAAATTTTTACTAATAAATTGACTGAATCCGGATGATTTTCAAACATTGCAAAAAACGTGGCTTAGCCTACCCAATCCGGCCATGTAGTCCACTTGTTATTTTGGTGCAAGAGTGACTAGTAGGAAAGGAAAGGAGGTAACTTTGGAGAAAATAAATCATATTTATTCAAAATAAATATTTTTAAAAAATTAATAAATAATTTTATTATTATTGATAATAATAATAACAATAATTTTGTTTAAACATAAATAAACATACATACATACAAACAAACTCCGCTTGTACTCAGGTCTAGCAAGTCAGGGCCAGATCTTCTGTTCTAGATGTTCTGTGCCAGAGCATCTGATCCACACATTCTTCTCTCTCTCTCTTAATTATGACATCATTTTAGATATAAAACGACGTCATATTGAGACGAAAATATGGATAAAGTAAGCTAATGGGAACAGATGATTTGAACTCAATTTTGAAAACTTAAAAATATTTTAATCTAAGTTGTTCGAAAGTGAAGATATAATTGTTAATACCAAGTAATTTACATGTATTTTTAATTCATTAGATCGTTTGTCTGAATTGTATAATTTTCAAATTATTGTATATAATCAATAAATAATAATTACAAATTTTAGCATTATAAACAAAGATAAAATATAAATAAAAGTAAAAGTAAATTAATTATGGGTTTAGGTTTTTCGGATGGTTAAATGTCAACAACATGACTCTTCTAATTGATTAACTAGGGATGACAATTAGGGTAGAGCCGAAGTCAACCAGCCAACCCAAACTTTAGGCCCAAAATTTCTAAAAAAATTGTTTGTCCAACCCGAGACCCTATCCTTATAAACAAAACGACATTATTTTGTATTTTTAATTTAAAAAAATCTTAGGTTCGGTCATTGTCATCCCTAACTAACACCTACCAAGATCTATTTCTTCTTTTGGCAAGAACAAGTATTTTGTGTTGATTATTGATGATTTTAGTCGTAAAACTTGAGTTTATTTCTTAAAGGAGAAGTCAGAAGCTTTTGAAATGTTTAAAAAATTCAAAGCGCTGGTGGAGAATGAAAGTGGCTTGAAAATTTAAGCTATGAGAACTGATCGAGGATGAGAATTCACCTCCAATCAGTTTAACACCTTATGTGAATCTTAAGGCATTCTACGTCTACTGACAGTTCTAAGATCACCTCAGCAAAATGGCATGGGGGAGAGGAAAACAGAACAATTTTAAACATGGCACAAAGCATGTTGCGAAGTCAGTCAATGTCGAAAGAATTTTGGGCAGAAGTAGTGACATGCGCAGTGTATTTATCCAATCGAAGTCCTACAAAAGGCTTATTGAAAATTACTCTGCAGGAGACATGGAATGGAAAGAAGCCAAATGTGGCTCATTTACGAGTGTTTGGCAGCATTGCTTACACTCATGTTCCTGATGAAACAAGAACCAAATTGGATAATAAAAGCAGAAAGCTCATTTTTTTTGGATATGATGTAAGTTCAAAAGGCTACAAGCTTTATGATCCGATTAATAAAACAAAATTGATTAGTCGAGATGTGGTATTCGATGAAGATAGCTTTTGGGACTGGAATGTTAAAAATGAGGATTATCGTTTCGTCCCTTTCTTTGATGATTCAAACAATGGTTTAGCCACAAACTCCTGCTTCCATACTGTCGACAGAACAAGTTTTTTCTCCTCAAAGTTCTACTGAAAAATCTCCACGAATGAGAAACTTGGCTAATATTTATTCAAGAATAGAAGAAGTTGAAGCAGATGAATGTACTTTATTTTGTTTGTATGTAGATTTTGAATCAATAGGTTTTGAAGATGCAGTAAAAGATCAGAAGTGGAGGACTGTCATGGATGAAGATATTCGAGCAATTAAACAAAATGACACTTAGGAGCTAAAATCTCTTCCAAAGGAGAAGAAGGCCATTGGCGTAAAGTGGATTTATAAAGTTCAAAAAATTTCACAAATGGAAGTGGAGCGACATAAAGCTTGACTTGTTGCAAGAGGTTTTACTCAAAGAGTAGTAATTGATTAAGAAGTTTTTGCTCCAGTTGCTCATTTGGAGACTATTAGATTGATTATTGCTTTGGTAGCACAAAACAAATGAAAAATTCATCAAATAGATCTAAAGTCAACGTTTTTTAATGGACATCTAAAAGAAGAAGTGTAGATAGAACAACCATTAGGTTACAAAGTTCAAGGCCATCAAAACAAGGCGCTGAAGTTGAGAAAAGCTTTATATCATCTTAAGCAGGCCCAAAGACCTGGTATACTTGAATTGATGAATATTTTCAACAAAATGGCTTTATGAAATGTCCTTGTGAGCATGTTCTATATGTAAAAAAGAGCGGAGATAGAGAAGTGGTGTTCGTTTGATTGTATATAGATTATTTAATCTTTACAGGTACAAGTTCGAAGATGCTCAATAAATTCAAGAAAAAGATGGCCCAGGAGTTTGGAATGATTGACTTGAGACTAAATACTAATTATTTGGGTATTGAGGTGAAGCAAGGAGATGATGGCATTTGTTAAATTTTTGCACCAACTTTTGATCCCACATTGGTGGGTTATTGGAACCAATCTTTTTTCCTATATTGATAGATTGTGACAATGGTGAGGAGGTTGATAGCTATAAAAAAAGGATTCTCCCCTCCCATTGTAATCATCCAAAATTTGTATCTCTTCTCCCACATTAAATAAAAGTGGGTCATTTGAGTGGTGCTCCGGAGACATAGGCACAATTAACCGAACTCCGTAATCAAATTTTCGGGTGTATTCTTTCCTTATCGCTTTTATTATGCTGCATTCATTGTCTTGTTTCTTTTTAAGTTGTAGTACAGTATTTACTATTATTTTTTGGGTATACTTGTAGTGTTGTGTTCAATTTATTTGGGTATATTTACTATTCGTGTGTGTAAATGAGTTAGGTTGTGGTAAATACACCATGCATGTAATTTCTGTCTAGAAGGTCGAGTTTTAAGTGGGACCGTTTGTGACCCCTCAGCCCTTTCCTGGGACTTTACGTGGAATGGTAATACTGTCCAGGAGGTTATTATGATCTTTTCTAAGTATTACCAAATCGGTTCACTTCACTAGTTGTTTACATTAGAGGGAAAAATTACCTGATTTTCCCAACAAGTGGTATCAAAGCTAAAGGTTCGTCCTTAGTTTGTTTGTAATTTTTGTTATATTGAATACTATATTTTGAGTTTGTAATGACACATAATGATCAAGAAACATCTGGGACATCGGCTTCTTTGTCATCATGGTCGAGGATTTCGCTGTCAAGTTTGAAATTGACGATGGAGATATTTGACGGTACTGGCCATTTTGGCATGTGGTAAGGGGAGGTCTTGGACTCCCTTTTCCAGCAGGGTCTTGATATTGCTATTGACGAAAAGAAACCATAAGATGTTGAGGATAAGGATTGGAGTATCATAAATCGGTTGGCATGTAGAACAATTCGATTGTGTCTGTTTAGAGAGCAGAAGTATGCTTTCAAGAACGAGACTTCTGCACATAAATTGTGGAAGGTATTGGAGGACACATTTCTGAAAAAGAGTGGTCAGAATAAGCTCCTTATGAAGAAAAGGCTGTTGATTACCGACCAGGTACTACTATGAATGAACACATCACTATGTTTAACCAATTAGTAGCAGACCTATTGAATTTGGATGTGAAAATTAAGGATGAAGATTTGGCTTTGATGTTGTTATCATCTCTTCCCGATGAATTTAAACACTTGGAGACTATGTTACTTCATGGAAAGGAGAATGTGCCTTTAGATGCTTTATGTTCTGGTTTGTATAGTCATGAATTGAGGAAGAAGGATAAAATGAAAAACAAAACAGCTACAACAGATGAAGCATTGGTAGCAAAAGGTTATCATCAAAGCCAGTCAAAGGGGAGAAGAGGAAGATCCAAATCAAAAAGCTTAGTTGTTAAAGATGAGTGTGCTTTTTGTCATGAGAAAGGACACTGGAAGAAAGACTGTCCAAAATTGAAGAAGAAAGGGAAGGCTCCAAAAGATGCAAATGTTGCAGAGTGTAAAAGTAACGCGGAATCAGATATCTCCTTAGTGGTTTCACCTTCAGCATCACATCTAAAGGAGTAGATTTTGGATTTAGGTTGCTCCTACCTTATGTCTCCCATCCAGGAGTGGTTCTTTGGTTTTGAGGAACTTGATGGTGGGGTTGTTTACATGGGTAATGATAATCCATGTAAAACAGCCAATATAGGTTCAATCAAGCTGCGGAATCATGATGGATCCACCAGAATTTTGAGCGATGGTGGTACATGCCAAAGTTGAAGAAGAATCTCATCTCTTTGGGGACTTTAGAATCAAAAGGCCTAGTTGTAATGATGCAAGATGGAATTCCTAAAGCAACTTTAGGAGCATTGGTAATGTTGAAAGGCAGAGGAAGGACAATCTGTATTATTACCAAGGTAGTACAGTGATTGGGATGGTAGCAGCAACAACTTCAACTAGCAAGAAGGATGTAGAGGCAACAAAGCTATGGCATATGCGTTTAGGACATGTTGGTGAAAAATCCTTGCAAACCCTTGCCAAGCAAGGAATGTTGAAAGGTACGAAGACTTACGAATTGGAATTTTGTGAGCATTGTGAGCACTACTATCCATAATACCAAGGGGATTCTAGATTATGTTCACTCAGATATATGGGAACCTTCCAAGACTCCGTCAATTGGAGGTAGGCATTATTTGTCACTTTTGTTGATGATTTTTCAAGAAGAGTGTGGGTGTTTATTATGAAGAAAAAAGATGATGTGCTTGGGGTTTTCCTTGGATGGAAAGCTCAGGTTGAAAACTAGACGGGAAGGAAAATCAAAGTTCTCCGAACAAACAATGGTGGAGAATATAAGAGTGATCCTTTTCTATAAGTATGCCAAGAGTGTGGCATAGTTTGGCACTTCACAGTTAGAAAAACACCATAACAGAATGGGGTGTCGAAGCGTATGAACAAGACACTAATGGAGAAAGTTCATTGCATGTTGTCTAATGCTAGGTTAGGTAGAAAATTTTGAGCCGAGGCTGTGAAATACGCTCAACATCTCGTCAATCGCTTGCCTTCATCTGCTATATATGGCAAGACTCCTTTAGAGGTATGGTCCGGGAAACCTGCAACAAATTACGATTCTTTGTGTATTTTTGGTTCTATTGCATATTATCATGTGAATAAATCAAAGTTGGGTCCACGAGCAAAGAAGGCTCTATTTATAGGCTTCAATTCTAGAGTTAAGGGATATTGTTTATGGTGTCTAGAGTCAAAGAAGACAGTAATTAGCAGGGATGTTACCTTTGATGAATCTGCCATGTTGAATAAGGAAACTCCAGAAGGGGCTGATGGTATTTTGTAGCAGGTAGAGAGCATGCCGAAGCAAGTGGAGTTTGAATAGACAGTGGTGATCCCAGCAAAAAACACTACTAGTGACTCTCCTATGGCAAAAGAAAAGTCAGATGAGGAAGAGGTTCCGACCCAAGAACCTCCACAGCAATCAGAGTAAATTATTGCTAGAAGGATGAGACGAGAAATTCAAAAACCTGCTCGTTTTATTGACATGGTAGCTTATGCACTTCCAGCAGTTGATGATATTCCACCTACCTTCCCAAAAGCAATCCGAAGTTCAAAAAGTGGCAGATGGGCAAGTGCAATGGAAGAGGAAATGCAATTTCTTGAGAAGAACAAGACATGGAAGATGACATAACTACCGAAGGGAAGGAAGGCAATTGGATGAAAATGCGTATTTGAAAAGAAAGAAGGATTTCCTGACAAAGATGATATCCGCTACAAGGCAAGGTTGGTGGCTAAAGGCTACGCTTAGAAGGAAGGAATTTATTATAATGAGGTATTTTCTCCAGTTGATAAACATTCTTCCATTAGAATTTTGTTGGCCTTGGTAGCGCAATTCAGGTGGAAATCTATATATCTCAGCTAGATGGATACAAGGTTGCTAGTAAAGAAAATTGTGTTTACAAACTGAACAAATCTTTGTATGGACTGAAGCAAACTTCAAGGCAGTGGTACAAATGATTTGACAAGTTTATGAAGGGTTAGAAATACACAAGAAGCAAATATGATCATTGTGTGTATTTGCGCAGATTTCAAGATGGGTCCTACATCTACCTACTCTTATATGTTGATGATATGCTAATTGCGACAAAGAGCCAAAGTGAAATTGACATATTAAAGGCTTAGTTGAATAAAGAGTTTGAGATAAAGGATTTGGGGGAAGCCAAGAAGATTCTCGGCATGGAGATAAGCAGGGATAGAGAGAGAGGCAAGCTTTGGTTGTCACAGAAGCAGCATTTGATAAAGGTATTACATCGTTTTGGTATACCGAAGATTCAAAACCTGTTAGTACCCCACTTGCTCCTCATTTAAAACTATAAGTAGCCAGTTACCTCCAAATTCAGATGAAGAGCGAGAATACATAGCAAAAGTCCCATATGCTAATGCATTTGGAAGCTTGATGTATGCAATGGTGTGTATGAGACTAGATATTTCACAGGCTGTTGGTGTTGTAAGCAGGTACATGCATGATCCAGGTAAGGTTCATTGGCAAACTGTGAAATGGATTCTACGGTATATCCAAGATACCGTAGATGATGGTTTATCATTTGAGCAGGATGAATTACTTGATCAACACGTAGTTGGATATTGCGATTCTGACTATGCAGGTGACTTAGATAAGTGACGGTCTACGACTGGCTATTTATTCATTTTAGCGAAGGCGCCAGTTAGTTGGAAGTCTACTTGGCAGTCAACGGTGGCTTTGTCTACAACAGAGGCAGAGTATATAGCGATTACAAAAGCTGTGAAGGAGGCAATTTGGCTTTATGGGTTGCTTAAAGACTTGGTCAGAAGCAACTTAAGGTATATTCTGACAGTCAGAGTGCTATTCATTTAGCAAAGAATCAAATCTTTCATGCACGGACAAAGCACATTAACGTTCGCTATCATTTTTTGCAGGAAATGCTCAAAGAAGAGGAGATACTTCTCCAAAAGATTCACACGTTGGAGAATCTTACAGATATGTTGACCAAGGTGGTTACAAGAGCTAAGTTTGAACATTCTTTAGACCTAGTCAATATCCTGCACATTTAAGTCGACGCCTAACGACATAAATTTTGGAAGCACTACAAAGATCGTTTTATTTTTATTTGAGTGAGAAGATTTGTATTTGGTGGGACCAAAAATTGTGCCAAGGTGGAAATTTGTTAAATTTTGGCACCAACTTTGATCCCACATTGGTGGGTGGTTGTTGGAACCAATCTTTTATCCCATACTGATAGATTGTGATAATGGTGAGGAGGTTGATAGCTATAAAAAAAAGGGTTCAACCTTCCCGTTGTAATCATCTCAAATTTGTATCTCTTCTCCCACATTAAATAAAAACGGGTCATTTGAGTGGTACTTCGAAGACGTAAGCACAATTAGCTGAACTCTGTAATCAAATTTTTGGATGCGTTCTTTCCTTATCGCTTTTATTATTTTGCATTTATTGTCTTGTTTCTTTTCAAGTTGTAGTATAGTATTCAATATTATTTTGTAGGTATATTTGTAGTGCTGCGTTCAATTTATTTGGATGTATTTACTATTCGTGTACGTAAATGAGTTAGGTTGTGATAAATATACTGTGCATGTGATTTCTGTATAGGAGGCCGAGTTTTAAGGGGGACCATTTGTGACCCCTCTGCCCTTTCTTGAGACTTTACGTGGAATGGTAATACTGTCTAGGAGGTCATTGTGATCTTTCTTGGATATTATCAAATCGATTTACTTTACTAGTTATTTACATTAGAGGGAAAAATTACCCGATTTTTCCAACAATATTTTCATTTCTCAAAAAGCTTATGTTGAAAGAATTTAAAATGGAGCAATGCAATTCTATCACTCCACGAACTAAATCTCACGAATTCTAATGGTAATGAGGCTGTAATTCTAACCGTATTTCGAAAACTTATTGGAAGTTTGAGATTTTTGACTGCATCAAACTTGATATCTTATATAGAGTTGGAATTATATGTCATTTTATGAAAGCTCCAAGTTCAATTCATATAAAGACTACAAAGAGTATTTTACAGTACATCAAAAGAACTGCAGAATATGAGTTATTTTACGCTACAAAAAGTGACTTTAAACTTGTTGGGCACAGTTACAATGACTAGGGTGGAGATATTGATGATAGGAAGAGCACATCAGGTTTTTCATTTTTCATGAAAAATTTAGCTTTCACTTGGAGTTCAAAGAAGCAACAAATTGTACCTTTATCCATCTGTGAAGCAGAATATGTGGCAGCTAGTCATGTGTTTCTCATGGAGTTTGGTTACGAAGGTTGCTTGAAATGCTGGAGTTACTCAAAAGGAGGTTATTGAGATGTTGGTTGATTCAGCAATAGCTTTGGGAAGAAATTCTGTTTTTCATGATAGAATCAATATGAGCAAGCATATTGATGCAAGATATTATTTTACGAGTAAAGAGTATCAACAAAGGATAAGTGGTTCTCGGGCATGTGAGGAGTGAAGATCAAATTGCAAATATTTTTAATAAAGCCCCGAAGCCTGAAATCTTCAGCAGATTAAAAGCTTATCAGGAGTAACAAGGAGGGGTGTTGGAAGCTAAACTTATTTATTTAATTAAGATTTTAGTTTTGTTTATTAAAAGTTTAATAGTTTATGCTTTAATTAAATCGTGAAGTATATATATTAGTTTTCTGTTTTATAAAATTTTAAGAGTTAATTTTATCAATTCAAGTCTCCTCCCCTCTCTTGCTCTGTTTTTTCCTTCCTTTCCAACATCACAACAACACTATAATTTACTCAATTAAGTAGCTGTCACAATTCACAGTCAATCATTGAAACCCAGAACCAAAACTGGCTGTAACATAAAACCAAAGCGGACATAAAAAATAAGCAAAGAAAGCACGTTTCATTATAGCTTGTTTTTCATGTACATACATATGATTCATGCAGTGACAAAGTTGCAAGTACACACCCGTCACGCATGTGTAGTTGTATACTACTAACCTTTATACAACAAACAAGAAGCCATAACTAAGCTCCTCAGGTTTACACAGGCCATAACTAGCGTATTAACGGACAAGATACAAACACATATACTAAAAATCGCAGTCTTCTGTAGGGATCAGAGTCATTTCTGATCTATGACATGACCGACACCTCATTTACCACAAGTGCATGGATTACATTTGCAGTCGGGTCCGCACTTGCAACCGTCGTTCTCGACAGGGACGCCCATCTCAGCTCCGTCGAACTGGGATTTAGACGGTGCAACACCGAAAACCAGAGTCTCAGCGGTGGTTTTCTCGGTGTGGCTCAAATCAGGATACATCTTGCATCTGTAATAAAAGAAATCACTCGATCAGAAAAAGCAATCACCATCAGTCTAGTACTAGTGGCCATCAACTTAGATCAAAAAACAACCTAACAAAAAGGGTTTTATCAGACAGTCAGCTCATGCTAATCAGCAAGGAAGATCAAAAACAACAATAATCAAACAATTAAGGGGTTTATCAGACAGCGCATGCAGATCAAAAGCAGAAAGTCGTATGGACTGTTTTTCTTTTCCAGAAGATGATTCCAAAGACATGAAAATCTCCTCTCCTATCAGAACTTAACAAAATTGCATTAACCCACAGAAAGATGTTAACTTTACGGACACCATAAGCTCCAAACTGAAAAAGAAAACGAAGATCACATAATAGAGAACGTAACATGAAATGCATATAGAGGATTTTCCGGTGATCTTACCCTCCACAGCCACTGTTTCCTTCACAGGAAGACATCTTCAAAGCTTCGAGAGTTTAACAACCAATAAGTAAAAGCAATTGAACATGAACATCCAGAGGAAGGAAAGGGTTGGCCTATATTTATAGACAGTGGAGGAGAGAGAATGATTGCATATCGACCGTCCACGTGTCCTTTTATTTCATCATGTTTTATCCATGGATACCGATTCGAAACTGTATTCTCCATTTCACCCCCGGTTGTCCACGTTCTCTGAAGGTAATTCCGGTAGTTTTGGAGAAAGTTGACCTCATCCCTTTCGTAGACAACTTGAACTCAGGGTAAAGGATAAGATATTTAACGATATGAGAGACAATAATGGAATAGTCTAGAGAAAAAACGTGTATGGTAAGCTTTGGTTTGGTTGGTAGGGATGGGAATAGATCGGGCTGAACTCCGGTCGCCTTCAGCCAAAGGTCCAACTCGAGTTGAAGGATTTTGAGTTAGATTTGAGTACTAGTTTTAACTTTATTTGGTACGGTTTGATGTGCGATTTGAAATTTAAAATAAATTAAGTTTATTTTAATTAAATTTAAAAATTAATGTACATGTAATCAAATTTAGTCTAAATCCAATCAAGATTTATGTCGTCTAAATCCAATTGCATTCAAATTTGATCCTAAAGCCTCGACTTCAAACCTACCGATCATAAAATTTCAGATCAAGTTCAGACCTAATCAACCTTTTACCAAACTGAAAGTGGAGGCTTAAAGGTAGTGATATAAAGTTTTTTATAAAACAATTAAATGAATTTGTATGCCTAATATTGATTTTTATTTATATAATAAATTTTATTTTAAGCTAATAAACATAAAATTACGGATTTTTATATATTAACAAAATTTTAAGATATTAGTGGTAAATTTATAACTAATAAGAGTTATTTATAACTGAATATCAATATTAAAGATAACTTATTTATAAATAGTGAAATATTAAGTGATTTTTTAGAGAGGATTAGCCTTAAAGTACCTGATAAGGTTGTTCCTCACAAGTTTGAGTAAAGGAAATAACCTCTTTGTAAAATGCAAAGAGTTGTGTGCAATTGGTGTCCTTTTCTTAATCCTCACAAAGCGAGAAGTCTTGCACATTAGATTGTTTTGGTACAACTAAAATTGACACTTAAGGAATTAAGTATAAATTTGATCGATTTAAATTTAATAAAAAATTTAAAGTTTAATCGATATTAAATTATCATAAAACCGGTTAAAGATTCAATAAAATTAAAAAAATTTAAAAATGATTGATAAGGATTTTATCAAAAAATTTAAAGTTTAATTAAAAAGAAAATTGTTATATAAAAATTAATTAGTTTATTTTCGTTTATAAAAACTGATTAGTTTACGAAAATTGATCTATTAATTAATAAACTGTTCAATTTCTCACAGCAAAAATTAAAAACCTAAACTGGACTAAACATTGCAAAAAAATGTAAGCCTACCTAATCCGTGTAGTCCACTTGTTATTTTGGTGCATACTGAAGATCAATGTAGTCCCACATGTTTAAAAGCTACTATGAATAATTCATCATGGTTGTGGCATCTTTGGTTGGATCACCTGAATTTTGGTGGATTGGAGTTATTGTATAAGAGAAGGATGGTACATGGTTTGCCTTTTATAAGTCATCCTGATCAAATTTGTGTAGCTTATATGTATGGTAAGCAGTTTAGGAAGAGCTTTCTGAAGGAGTCTCTATCTTGAGCTACAAAAACACTCGAATTGGTGTACGTTGATATATCTGGTCCTATCACACCAAGTTCGCATAGAAAGAACAGATACTTTTTATTGTTTATTGATGATTATACTCGCAAGACTTAGCTTTATTTTTTAAAGGAAAAATCTGAAGCATTTGAAGTATTTAAGAAATTTAAAGATCGAGTTGAAAATGAAAGTGGTTATCTAATTAAAGCAATTTAGACTGATAGAGGAGGTGAATTCACGTCGAATAAATTTAATCAATTTTGTGAGTATCTTGGTATTCGACATTCTTTGACAGTTCCTAGATCACCTCAACAAAATGGAGTTGTGAAACATAAAAATAGAACTATTCTTAACATGGCTCAGAGTATGCTGAAAAGTAAGAGGATGTCGAAGGAGTTTTGTGCTGAAGCAATAGCGGGTGCAGTGTATTTGAATAATTGTAATCTCATAAAGAGTCTAATGCAAATGACTCCACAAGAAGCTTCGAGTGGAAGGAGGCCAAGAATTTTGCACTTAAGAGTATTTGGAAGCATTGGCTATGTGCATGTTCCTAATGAAATAAGAGACAAGTTGGATGATAAGAGTCAGAAGTCCATGTTTGTTGGTTATGCTGAAAATTCAAAAGGGTATAAATTTTACGATCTTTGGAATGGAAAAACAATCATTTGTAGAGATGTTGAGTTTGATTAAGAAGGCTTGTAGGATTGGAATATACCACAAGATAAAAATTATGAATTTCCTCCTTTGTTGATAAATTTTTTGATGCAGATAAGTCCCATAATCAAATTGTTACTGATGCTACATTGCAAACTCCTCCACTCGAAGTTCAAACAACTTAAACGATTATGACTCCACAAAGATCCTCCAAGAGGCCACATCGTATGCAGAGTTTAGAAAAATATATGAAGTAACAGAAGAAATCAATGATTCTACTCAGTTTTGTTTGTTAGCAGATACAGAACCAATGACGTTTGAAGAAGCTGTCAAAGACGAAAGATGGAGATTTGCTATGGATGAAGAGATGAAAGCAATTAAAAAGAATAATACTTGGCGATTGATAGATCTTCAAAAAGGGAAGCAACCAGTAGCAATAAATTGGATTTATAAAGTGAAGAAAAATTCAAAAGGAGAAGTAGAGAAGTAAAAAACTCGACTTGTTGCAAAAGGATTCACTCAAAAAAGCTAGAATGGATTATGATGAAGTCTTTGCTCCAGTGACTCGCTTTAAGACCGTTCGAATAATTATCTCATTGGCAGCTCAACAGAGATGGAAGATTTGTCAGATAGATGTAAAATCAACCTTCTTGAATGAAACTTTAGAGGAAGAGGTTTATATGGAACAACCATTGGGTTACATCGTTGAAGGACAAGCAAATAAGGTGTTGAAGTTGAATAAAGCCTTATATGGTCTTAAACAAGTTCCAATGGCTTGGTATACTTATATTGATGATTATTTTCATAAGGATGGTTTCTCAAAATGTCCAAATGAGCATGCCTTATAGGTCAAGGAGAACAAGAATAGAGAAACTATGTACGTTTGTTTATGATGATTTGATATTGATGATTTGATCTTTACCGATAGTAATTCTACGATGTTTGAAGAATTTAAGAAAATGACTGAAGAATTTGAGATGAGTGATTTGCGGCTTATGACTTATTATCTTGGAATTGAAGTGAAGCAAAATGAAGATGGGATTTTTCTCTCACAGAAAACTTATGCTGAAGCAATTTTAAAAGAATTCAAAATTGATAGAATAAATTCATTTTCTACGCCAGTGGAATGTTGGATCAAGTTTTATAAGTTCGATAATGCCAAAAAGGTAAAACTAAACCCAACTTTATTTAGAAGAATGGTTAGAAGATTGCAATTTTTAACTTGTACAAGACCAGATATCTTGCATGGAGTTGTTGTGATTAGTCGTTACGTGGAAGCTCTAACTCTACCGCACATGAAAACAACAAAGAGAATTCTTCGATATGTTAAAGGAACACTAGAGTATGACTTATTTTATACTGCTATAAATAATTTTAGATTATCTGCATTTAGTGACAATGATTGCGGAAGAGACATCGAGATCGAAAAAGTACAAGTGATTTTGTTTTCTTTATGAGAAGTATCGTGTTTGTTTGGAGTTCTAAAAAACAACCAATTGTTACTCTTTCAACTTGTGAAGCTGAGTATATTGCAACTGCCTCATGTGTTTATCATACTATTTGGTTGAGGAAGTTATTGAAAGAGCTGAAATTTGAACAAGATGGAGCTACAGATATTTTTGTTGATAATAAGTCTGCTATTGCTTTGAGAAAGAATCCAGTTTTTCATAATAGAAGTTAACGTATAAATACCATTTTATAAGAGAACGCATTGGGAGCAAAGAGATTCAATTGAAGCACGTGACATTTAAAGATCAAGTTGCCGA
>JAOSBN010000005.1:46332823-46355256 GCA_027563595.1 Erythroxylum suave | reverse complement strand
CAGACTTAATATCTTATATGGAGTTGGAATTATATGTCATTTTATGAAAGCTCCAATTTCAACTCACATAAAGACTATGGTTTATTTTACGCTACAGAAAGTGACTTCAGTCTTGTTGTTGGATACAATCACAGTGGCTAAGGTGAAGATATTGATGATAGGAAGAACACACCAGGTTTTGTATTTTTCATGAAAAATTCAGCTTTCACTTGAAAGAGTTCGAAGAATCAGCAGATTGTAGCTTTATGCACCTGTGAAGCAGAATATGTAGCAGCTACGTCGTGTGTTTCTTAAGGAGCTTGGTTAAGAAAGTTGCTTAAAATGCTGGAGTTACAAGGAGGTTACTGAGATCTTGGTTGATAACAAATCAGTAATTGCTTTGGGAAGAAATCCTATCTTTCATAGGAGCATCAATATGAGCAAGCATACTGATGCAAAATACCATCTTATAAGAAAAGAGCATCAACAAAGGATAAGCGGTTCTCAAGCATGTGAAGAGTTAAGATCAAATTGCAGATACTTTTAAAGCCGCGAAGTCTGAAATCTTCAGCAGATTAATAACAAAGTAGAGGTGTTGGAAGCTAAACTTTGTTTATTTAATTTAGTTCTGCTTTAGTTAATTTTATCAATTCAAGTCTCCTCCCCTCTTGGTCTCCTCCCCTCTTACTCTGTTTTTTTTTCTTCCTTTCTAACATCACAACAACACTATAATTTACTCAATTTGAGTAGTAGTCACAATTCACAGTCAATCTAACTCACCTAGATTATTGAAACCCAGAACGAAAACTGGCTCTAGCATAAAACCAAAGCGGACATAAAAAAAAAAAAAAGCAAAGAAAGCACGTTTCATTAAAGCTGGTTTTCCAAGTACATACCTATGATTCATGCAGTGACAAAGTTGCAAGTACACACCCATCACGCATGCGTAGTTGTATACTACTAGCCTTTATACAACAAACAACAAGCCATAACTTAGATAAACAACGGTGAATCCTAGGCTAGTAAGCTCCGCAGATTTACACAGGCCATAAGTAGCGTATTAACGGACAAGACACAAAACATATATACTAAAAAACGCAGTTTTCTGTAGGGATCAGGGTCATTTCTGATCTATAACATCACCGACACCTCATTTACCACAAGTGCATGGATTACATTTGCAATCGGGTCCGCACTTGCAACCGTCGTTCTCGGCAGGGACGCCCATCTCAGCTCCGTCGAACTGGGATTTAGACGGTGCAACACCGAGAACCAGAGTCTCGGTGGTGGTTTTCTCGGTGTCGCTCAAATCAGGATACATCTTGCATCTGTAATAAAAGAAATCACTCGATAAGTAATCACCATCAGTCTAGTACTGGTGGCCATCAACATAGATCAAAAAACAAGCTAACAAAGAGGATTTTATCAGACAGTCAGCTCACACAGATCAACAAGAAAGATCAAAAACAACAATAATCAAACAGCTAAGGGGTTTATCAGACAGCGCATGCAGATAAAAAGCAGAAAAGGTCATATGAACTGTTTTTCTTGTCCAGAAAAGATAAATGAAGATGATTTGAAAGACATGAAGATCTCCTCTCCTATCAGAACTTAACAAAATTGCATTTAAACCCACAGAAAGATGTTAACTTTACGGACATCATAAGCTCCAAACTGAAAAAGAAAACGAAGATCACATAATAGAGACGTAACATGAAATGGATAGATAGAATTTTCCGTTGATCTTACCCTTCACAGCCAGAGTTTCCTCCTCAACTAGACATTTTCCAAGCTTCGAGACTTTTAACAACCAGTAATTATAAGCAATTGAGGTTGGAGAACCAAGGGAAAGGAAGCGGCCTATATTTATAGACAGTGGAGGAGAGAGAATGATTGCATATCACCGTTCACGTGTCCTTTATTTCATCATGTTTTATCCATGGATACCGACCCGAAACTGTATTCTCCATTTCACCCCCGGTTGTCCACGTTCTCTGAGGGTAATTCCGGTATTTTTGGAGAAAGTTGACCTCATCCCTTTCGTAGACAGCTTGAACTCAGGTTAAAGGATAAGATATTTAACGATATGAAAGACAAAAATGGTATAGTCTATGGAAAAAACGTGTATGGTCAGAATTAGTTTAGTTAGGGACGACAATAGGTCGGGCTGAGTTCAGATCACCTTCTACTAAAGGTCCAACTCGAGTTATTTGGTTCGGTTTGACGTGAGACTTGATTTTTAAAATAAATTAAGCTTATTTAAAATTAAATTTAAAAATTGATGTATATTTAATCAAATTTAGTCCAAATCCAATCAATATTTATGTCGTTTAATCCTAGAGCCTCGACTTCAACCCTACCGAGCACAAAATTTAAGATCAAGTTCAGACCTAATCAACCTTTTACCAAACTTAAAGTGGAGGGTTAAAGTTGGTGATATAAAGTTTTTTTATAAAACAATTAAATGAATTTTTATGACTAATATTAATATTTATTTATATAATAAACTTTGTTTTAAAACTAATAAACATAAAATTTAAGGATTTTTATATATTAACAAAGTATAAGATGTTAGTATTAAATTTGTTACCAATAAAAGTTATTTGTAACTGAATATTAATATTAAAGATAACTTAATATAAATAGTGAACTATTAAATAATTTTTTTTAAGAGGACGAGCCTTAAAGTAACAGAAAAGGTTATTCCTCACAAGTTTGAGTAAAGGAAATAACCTCTTTGTAAAATATGAACGATTTTATATAATTGATGTCCTTTCCCTAATCCTCTTAAAGCGGAAAGTCTTGCGTATTAGATTGTTTTGATACAACTAAAATTAAAACTTAATGAATTAAGTATAAATTTGTTTGATTTAAATTTAATAAAAATTTCAATTTTAATTTATATTAAGTTATCATAAAATTGGTTAAACATATCATAAAATTAAGAATTTTAAAAATGATTGATAAGGGTTTTATCAAAAAATTAAAGTTTAATTTAAAAATTATTAAATAAAAATTTATTTTCGCTTATAAAAACTGATTAGTTTACGAAAATTGACGTATTAATTAATATCCTGTTCAATTTCTCACAGCAAAAATTAAAAAACTAAGCTGGACTAAACATTGCAAAATAAATATTTTTAAAAAATTACTAAATAATTTTTTAATAATAATAATAAACAATATTTTTATTTAAAAATTGAAATAAATTAAACATACATATAAACAAAGTCTGCTTGTACTCAGGTCTAACAAGTCGAAACTAGAACTTCTGTTCTAGATGTTCTATGCCAGAACATTTGGTCCACACATTTCTATCTATTTCTCTTAATTATGATGTCATTTAGATATAAAACTGACATCATATTGGGATGAAAATATGGTTAGAATAAGCTAACGGGAATAGAGGATTTGAACTTTGTTTCGAAAACTTAAAAATATTTTAATCTAAGTTGTTGGGAAAGTGGAGATATAATTGTTAATAACAAGTAATTTAAACGTATTGCTAATTCATTAGATAGTTTGTTTGAATTGTACAATTTTCAAATCATTGTATATAATCAATAAATAATAATTACAAATTTTAGCATCATGGACAAAGATTAAATATGAATAAAAATAAAAGTGAATTAATTGTGAATTTAGGTTTTATGGATGGTTAAATGTCAACAACGTGACTCTTCTAATCAACTAATTAGGGATGACAATTAGGCCAGAGCTGAATTCAACTAGCCAACCCAGACTTTAGGCCTAGAAATTTTTTAAAAAATTGTCTGTTCGACCTATGACATTATTCTTATAAACAAATGACGTTATTTTGTATTATTGTTTATTATTATACATGAATGATTTTTATTAGAAATTTAAATTATTGGATTTTACCTAGATATATAAATTACTTTTATTTTTGTCTTACTATATAATATAAAACAATATAAAAGGTTGCCCCGGTGTATAAGACTCCGTTTTGTAAGAGCTAGAAGAAGGTTATCATTTTTTTTATTCACTGTGACTCGAGCCTATGATCTTTCAGTCACAAGAAAATAACCTTACCCGTTACTTCAAGACTTATCACTTTCACAACAAAAAACAATATATTTGTGAATTTCTAACAATTTATATAATTTTGATATAAGATAGAAAGTTGACTTTGAGTTTCCTATCCCTCATATGTTATACCAAATTTAACAATTTAAAAAATTTTCAAATTTATTTAAAAATTTCAAAATTTATATCCCAAATTTAAGGCATAATAATATCTTTATTTTCAGCAAGTGAGAATAAATAAAAAGAAAAATCAAATATGAATAAAGTGTAAAAAGCAAGTACAAACTTCAGGTCAATAGAATAGTTAAGAAAACAAATAAAGAACATCAGAACGCCCACCGTGGGGCTCGAACCCACGACCACAAGGTTAAGAGCCTTGCGCTCTACCGACTGAGCTAGACGGGCAGTTGTACCTTTGTCCCTGGAGAGAACTATAAATACAAAATGTTTGCGACTTATACCATTTACAATAAATGAAAGAGGCATAAATACCTGAACAATGTTTACATTTCTGTTGCCAAGAAACTAAAGAACATCCACCCCTCAAACTCCTTATCAAACCCTCTATTCACAACCATTTGAGCCAGACTCAACTAGCAGCAGAACAAAACTTTCTGATATATAACAAGTTCTATAAGTATACAGTATACACATTCTGTCCATGTCTTTCCTGTGCAGGTTTTAACTTTAACATTACTGACTACAAACTCTTTTGAGGAGAAATAACAGTATGTACGCATATTTAGACCTTAGAATCAGACTACTTCGTCTAAAAGATCGTCAAAAATCATGTCCTCGAGCTCAAGCGCAAGACATTCCATGTCAAATTGCAGATTCATCCAACCATCACTTTTTGCCAAGTCCTTACTCAAAATGTAATCCAAATAATGTCCATGTCCAGGACTTGAATTCATATACCATCTTATCTGACCCCAGACCTCCTTTAGAACACGTTGTCCCATGGGCATTGGACGAATTTGTGACAGTGATGACAAGGGTATTGGATAAAAGGAGTATGATTTTGCATATATATCCATTAGTACCTCATTGATAAGATCGAACAAGAGAAGGTAATAGAAGTTGTCACCCTCTTCATTTCCTGAACTCTCAGGATCAAGGAGCATGCAGTCTATCATTTCCTGAAACAGTGAAGGGTCTACTGGCTGCTCATCAGAATGCCATGTTCCCAGCAACTCGTCTTGAGTGAAGCCTGATAGCTCCAGTATTTCTCTGACATAGTCAAAGTCAGCTTTATCTTTAGCATCAACTTGGAAGTGCAACGTATCTTCTCCCAGTTTCTTGCTTGGAAATTCCAGTTTCTCAACGTCACCACATTGTGAGATTGTAGGAGCTTCTACTCTGGATTCTCCGAGTTGGTCCTCCAGAGAACCAAGTCTGTTGTCAACAAGATTGTCCAGTTTTGATTCTGAGGCTGCTTCTGCACAAAAGGACGTCCAAGAATTGTTTGTTTGAACAAATGTTAGTGTCAGTCTCTCCAAATCAATTAGAAGAACTCGAGCAAAATATGATTAGCATGAAAGTTATACTGCCACATTGGCTTCAAAGGGTATCCTAGAGAATATGATTCAGCTGCAGAAACCAGAGAATCAATGCACATGAAGTTAAGGTTGCCTCTAGATGAGTTGGATTAAAAAGTTAAATGAGATGAAAATCATGATCTGAACTACCTTGTCTAATCATCATTCACTCATCAGAAAACTTGTACTTCCATACTAAAGGAGATAGATAGAAACGGTGCAATGAATGCAGCTATAAGTTGGAAGTATCGATTACTAAGAAGTTTACCTGCAAAAGAAAAGCTAGCATGGTATGTATCCTCCTGAAATTCAGAGTCAGAAAGGGGGACGCTGCATGGTTCTGTCATCAAGTCACTGAAACTTTCATTATTCAAGCCTGCTGTAACATAAGGCTCAATGTTTGACACTGATGTGTTTCCAAGATCTCCTGTGTACGAAAAGGTTTCACTGTCCATACTATCTGATATATCATCTCTCACACGACCTTTTGTATGCAACTTTAATAGGTTTTCAGAGGATGTGCAATACCCTACACTTCTCTGCTCGCTGCAATCACTTTCTAAACTGGTGTTGTCATCTATACCAGTCCTACACCGACTTGGTGAGAAGGCCTCAGAACCATCCTCACTTCGATAGAAATAAGATTTCATAGTAGGCAAGGAAAAGTTTCTTCCCATGAACTTTGGGGTGCTGATGTTAGGTGAACCCGGATATTCATTTCTCAACTTTAAGACATCAGAGTTATTGGATTTTGCTTCTCTGCTAAGACTAGAATTGTACAACTGACAATATTTATCCATAGATTCACTAAGAGAAGTAGTTCTCCTCATGCAACGCAGTTCACTTTTGCTCTTTGAAGGGACAGGCTGGTTGCTCTTATTACTACTTCCTGGGATGTCCTTACCATATCTTGATGTCGAATCATCGATGATGTGATCAATATCCTCCATTTTCAAATCCCTGGAAAATTCATGTCCGTGCGGAATCTTATGAAGGACTGCATCCCTTGCTATCCGATGTTTCTCCTTTTTGCTCTCTTTTATAGCATGTCTTATCTTCTGTTTAAGGTTCTTGAAACGTTTAACTACAGTAGGATTCTCACTGCACTTCAGAATTCCATCTGTCCTATATCCTGCAGCTATTGATGGCATCGAATTCGAACGACTATACTGTCCGTACTGAGGCTCAACTTGCAGTTTGGTTTGCCTATAAGCTGTCAAGTTCCCTTCTTTTGTCTGAGATTCAGTCCCCTCTTGGTTCTTCTTGAGTTTGCTTGGATCAGAATGTACTTCGTCTGATGAGAAGGGTGAAGGGAATGAGGGGGATTTCGAGTATTGCCTTCTGGTACTGCTTGCTTGCTCATTTAAGAAGTGATGAGCCAAAGAAGAGTCTGGATCTTGTAAGATTTCAAGGAAGAATTCCTTATTCATGTTAATCATATCGAAAGCATCTAACATATCCTTTGTCTGGCCAACTGAATTGTGTTCACTAAATTCCTTCCCCAGGATAAAATCCTGATCAATTAGTAGTTTTCCTGTGTTGTCAACCTCTTTATGCTCAGAGTGATTTCCAGTGTACTCAGTATCAAAATCTTCAAAGTTTTCTTTCCTAAAGGATCTCATCACCACTGGATCAAATTGGTCAGTGACATGAGAAGTTAAATCATCAACAGTTCTCGGAATTCCATCGTTGGAACCATTGGCATGTAAGGTATCGTCTGCAGGTTCGAAACGACGAAAGGATTCTTTTCGCATTAAATCGATTCGTTCAGGGTAACTAGAGCTTCTTCGATGCCTGCCTTTCCTTCTTGAGAGCTCCTCTGTAATTAGAGCTTTTAAACGGGATTTGACGGAGCCTTTGGTTAATGAAGTTGATTGTTTTTTCTTGCCATCACCCTGTTAATATTTGTGTGAGATACATTGCTCATATTCAGAAGTCTGTGCACAAGTAAGGTATGTAACAGGAAAGTTTGTACATTATAATTCTCACAAAAACTTAGTTCCAGGGAGAAGACTGAAACAAAATAAGGTGAACAAGAACCAGGTGGAGAGCTTGCAAATCTATTGCTGTTTAGGAATGTTTGTGGTAAAGGCCCTTGTTAATACTTACAATATCTTCCTTGCTGTTCCGTGGAGCTTTACCTGGCTCGAGTCGGAAATTTCCAGGACCTATATACAACGAGAGGTTATTGACATATGTAAGATTGGAAAGATCCTGCACTTGAAACCTTAAATTGCATTAGACATCTCTCGAAGATTTGTAGGTTCCCATTTAGAGTTTTACTATGACTCAATCATGCTTTTATATGAAAAGCTGAGAAACCATGAAACTGCAACTCAAGTTCCAGCACCAAGCGGTACGTCCAAGGTAAACTAACCAAACGCATAATAGAAAAGGAACATAAATTTCATCCACCAAAATCTAAAAAAAACAACCCAAAACCACTTATAAAATGAAGAACTTCCAAAACTATGGGAACATTCAAGTTGAATAAGATATTTTAATGCTCTCACCTTTGGCATTAGTACCACCACCCCTCTTATAGGCAAGTCTTCTCTTAATGTGCCAGCGCTGGTACTTGAGTATGTGAAGTATTCCCCATATACACCCTGGACGGCTTCTTGGAACAGAGAGCCCTGATTCACTTAGCTGCAAGTTCTTTCCCATACTTTTGGAATGAAATTCCAAATCCAACTAGAATATTGTCCAACCTGATTCAGGTCACCACATGAATATCAAATCACTATGCTATCTAAATCTTCAAACGCATTAAACCAATGAAACTATAATAGGTTTTAAAGTATCCATTATCGTGCTAAAAGCCAATCTTTCTGGTGCACATTTCAAACAGTTGGAAAGCATGAATAAACAGTGAAAAATGCATTCTACAGTAGCAGTAATTGGAGATATCAACATATTCATGTTCTAATCTAAAAGGTGTAATGTTAACCAGAATTCCCAGAAAAGGTATTTTGGGGATAGGATATGAGAATTGAAAGCTTTCATTTTCATCACTTGAAATCTTAACCCAGAAAAACAAATCAAAGCCGAAATGCCCTTTACAATCTCCAGATTACAAGACATCAATATGATCTGTTTCCTATCTGATAAGCCTGTACTCTTAAACATCAACAACATCTCACTGAAAGACTTAAATCTTAAAGATCTCACCTTTAGATAAAGAACAGAATTTGAAGACAGAACCTCCACGTCTGTCCTTAACCATTGACACAGAAGTGTTGGGAATAAACCAAACAATTCAGCAGAGGAAAATGGAAAATTGGAAAGAGATTAAAAAAAAGAAGAAGAAAAGCAAAGATGATGATGGTGCGTAAGTTCGATCAATCCGCAAATCTCGGAGTTTGAGGACATTCAAAGCCTAAAAAAATAAAAACCCTTTTAATAGCTTTCCACTCTCTGCTCGCCAGCCAACTCATATACATGCATCTCAACATGTCTTGTTTCAATGGGGGCACCTATGGAGCGCGGTCTTTGTAACCAACTTAACTGTCGGTTCAGTGTCTTGTCCGGTTCAGTTCAGGTCTAAACGTATGCCAGTGAAACCATCGTTAACCCCCTCCGTCACACACTTGCCTAGTTAGATTTTGACCCTTCAAATGTTGAAATAATGATATAAAATTAGTTATAAATGGAATAAAATTAAAAAATTTAAATATATTTAAAATAAATCAACAATTTTAAATTATAATTAATTAATTAATTTTGAATTATTAAGAATTTAAATTTTAAAATTTGATCAGGTGATAAATTTTTATCTAACAAAATTTATTAAAATAAATTAAACCAAAAAATTAAAACCCAAATATAAAATTAGCGGATTAAAAAATATTATGGTTAAATCAATCGAATTAATTGAGTTTTTTAAATCATTGTATCATTAATTCATTTCCACTTTGGTTATTTCAATTTTTCTAGATAAATTCATTAAATTCTCGTGCTAAATTTAAATTATTTCATTTTCTAATTTTATTCAATTTTTATTATATACTAATTTTATAAGAATTTATTACTAATTAAATTTTTAATTATCTTATAGTTTTAATTTGTGACTCTCAACCACCAAAATATTCCTTGCTTGGCCCAGCACATAAAACCAATCTAGGCCTTGCGGCCCGCCTCTACTTCATTATAAGTTAACACAAGAAATATAGATGAAAAAATAAATAATAAATTTTGGATTTGTTGAATTTATGGTTAAATATTTAGGTTTTATGAAATTTGAGTTTAAACTCATATTTAAATTTTTTGAACTTAATTAATTATAAAATTTATATCATTTTAAATTTATCTAATATCAACAAATTAAATTATGTTTATTCAAATTTAAATTAGAAGCATAAATATTTTTCAATTTAACAGCCTCGACATATAGAATCTAATAATTGATAAAGTTGTCTCTTCGTGACTAAAAGGTCATATGTTCAAGTCACGGAAACAGTCCCTTTATAAAAATATAAAAGTAAAGTTGTCTACATTATAACCCTTTTTAGATCCTCGTAAAGTGAGAATTTTGTGCACCAGGTATGTTGACTTTTTGTTATTCCAACAAATAAAGTAAGAATATATGGAAAAAATAAAAAAATCAAATTTCAATTGATTGAATTCGTGTTTAAATATTTAAGTTTTATGGAATTTGAGTTTCAAACTCATATTTAATAATGATATTTGGGTTCTATCAAATTTGAGTTTAAACTCATATTTTATAACTTTTTGAACTTAAATAATTATAAAAAACTATATTATTTAAATTTTATTTAATGTCAATAAATAAAATTATATTTAATTAAAATTTTGATGTTTCAATATTTTTAATTTAAAAGCTGTTATAAACAAAATCTAATAGGTGCCATTTAAACAAATAGAGCAAAAATAGATGACAAAAATAATGTTCAAATTATTGAATTTATATTTCGGTCTTATGAAATTTGAAATTTATATTTATATTTATATTTAATAACAATGTATAGAATTCTTTCAAATTTGAGTTGATACTCATGTTTAACAATAATATTTAGATTCTATCAAATTTGAGTTTAAAATCATATTTAATTATTTTTCTTAACTATAATTTAAATAAAACAATCAAGGTTCAAATCATGGAATTACCTATGCTGGGAAGATTTTAACAATTTGACTCCCATTTACATAAATGAGCCAGGCTGGGCCAAGGGACGGGAATGGGTGGGCCCATGACCCGACCCGACCCGACCATGGACTAATTACCACCAATTTTTTTAAAGAAAAACTTCCAAAACAACAACATTTTAGAAGTAATAGCCAGGTCACAAGCCAAGCCAGACCTGACCCTTTTTGGCGTCTTTATAGTTACGAAAAGTTGAATGAACATGAAAACCAAAGTTCAAGAAAGGGGAAAAAAAAAAACCAAGCAGAGCAAGAATCTCCAAGCAAGTCAATGCTTATCTAGGGCACAAAAGAAAGAAAAAAGTAAATAATCCTTGATCTTCTTCTCTGCTGGTGGGTTATGGTCCCCTGCCAACTTTGGGTTTCTTAGTCCCAATCCTGTAAAGCTGCCAAGAATGGAAAGTTTTATGTAGAAGGAAAGTATCCAACTTCAGTGTGGCATACACATATACAAAGGTTGTCCTTTCAGATGTTCTATTGCTAAGTGCTTTGCTTTTTCTCAACCAATAGCCCATAAAGTTTAGGATTCATAACAATGACCTCTTGAATTGTATGGTATAATTGAATTAGTTATCATAGATATATTTGAAAGTAGAGTTAAAATTGAATAATTTGGACTCGATCCAATTTAACGGCAATAAATCGTTTCGAGTTAATCTAATTTCGAGTTAAATTCAAATCCGAAAGGACCAACTCTAATCAATTTAACTAAATGATATCATTTTAATCTTGACTTAAGTCCTCGTAAATCGAATTTGAGCAACACAATCGAATTTAACAAAAATTCAAAAAAAATTCAAGTTTTATATTAAAGATGTGTTTTATAAATGAGGACTAGATTTTATGTTCCTATAAACCAATTCATACTCTATTTCATTAAATATCATTAACACATTTACGTGAGACTTACATAAATGTATAGATAAAATTAAATGACACAAGATTGGAATAGTATAATCAGCACAGAGAATTTCTTGTTATAAATGAGTGTGAGTATAAAATTCTTCGCCAAAAGTGAATGGATACATAGAGATTAAGAGAAATATACCTTTTCTTTCTCTATGTTTTTTTTATTCAAGAATTGAGGCATTAATGAGCACATATGAAGTAACTAACACCTACTTTTCCCAGCCAACTGCCATCTTCCTCCTCACTCCTTCCCCTGTTTTTAATTTAAGGTATGATAATGGAGGTGATATTTTTTGGTCACCATCAGTATAGTTTCAGTCACTGGTCCACACATGTCCTGCAAAATCAGAAAGCTAGACAATGACTACAAGCTTTGTAAGTTTTATAGCCAGAGAAAGGAAAAAGATAGACATAATTTGACATAGTATCAAATTAGTCTCATATTTTTTAAAATTATCAAACATCACCTCTATTTTTTAGTTAATATATATTCCATCCTGCCAACCGTTAAATTGTCATTAAGAATCTTATTTATACACATAAAAATGATGTCATTTTAAAAAACTATAAGAGGGTGATTGATAATTTTTAAAAATTAAGGAGTATTTTGATAATATGCAAAATTACTGGTAGATCCAATGAATTATAAATTTCAAAATAACTTTGTTTTTGTATGTATAAATAGAATTTTTAATGGCAACTTAATTATAGGTGGACAAATGATATATTAACTAAAATAAATAAGTGATATTTTTTATTCTGACCTCTCGTACCATTAATTTGTTGTTAAGAACTTTATTTTTACACGTAAAAAAATATTTTTTAAAAATTATAAGAGAGTTTAATTTTTAAAAATTATAAGTTATATTGATGCTGGGATAAAATCGTCTGTTTCACAATCCCTGTTTCCACCCTCCGCCATTACACGACATCCACACATTTAACAATAAATAAATAAGACAGAGCTAAATATCCAGATGGCATGCAATAGCACCGGGTAGGAATAGGGTTTACAGAACAGAAGATTTCTTGCTATCGATGCTACGCCAAATCTTAAAGTATTTTAGAATTTTTAACCAAAAAATATATATATATACTATGGGTTTAAAAAAAGGCAAAGCAAAAAGAAGATATGCCCTCTCCAAGTGTCTGTCTTTTTGGCATTGCAGAATAAGAGAAAGTATGAAACTTTCTGCAACTTTTGTTTCTTAATATGCATTACTAAGGTTGGCAATGATTCCTCAAGATCTCTGCCTCATAAGCTTCTGCAACTTGCTATGTTTAATAAAAGAGCCAAAGTTGACTTCCAATGAGCAATATTTTGGTGTTGGTGGTGTGAAAATGATCTCATCAGGACATGTTCTGTATAGGAGTTGAACCACTATATTGTTTATTTGAATATCTTCTCTTCAACTTTTTTTTTAATAAAAACGAGATTTGTATTTATTATTTTTAAGTCAAAGAACAATTTTGATTTAAATAATCAATAAAATTATCATAAAATATGAATCATTATTTTATTGAACATAAATAGTTAAACATTTCTCGTAAAAATTAATATTTAATATTTAAATTTTAGTAAAGGAATTTCTTCAAATTTTTTTTTTACAAAAGTGAGATTTATAGTTATGATTTTTAAGCACGGAACAAATTTATAAATTTAAATCAAATAAAAATATTTATTGAAATAATCATTAAAATTTTTAACATAAATAATTTATAAGTTTATATAATAATTAAAATTCAAGATTTTTAATTTTAAAAAATAATTTTAAAAAAATTCCCTTGTACTACTTAATCACTTTTTAAGAAGATTTCTTCAATGTAAAATTTTAAACAACAACAATATTATGTAAAAGTTCATTGAAATGATAAGATTTTTGCTATACAACGCAATGGTATACAAAGTCAATAGATCTTAAAAAATACAAAATAGGATATATAGCTAAACAAACTCTTGAAGAGAGTTCCAGATCTGATCCAAGATGAACAATTTTAGATGATTACTTGAAACTTTTGAATTTGGAATACAGTAAAGTAGCTCGAGGATGGGTAACTACCCCTTTGATGAGGGTGGCAATGTCCTACTTTCCAGTAGTGATTGAGCTTGGAAGAAATGACTAAAACCCAGAGTGATTCAAGATCAGACAGAACGAACTTGCCCCAACATAGACCTCTACAATACCTTTTCTAAGGATGTCGGGATACTTATAAATAAAAATGTAATGTATTAAATAAAATGTTAAACCAACAATACAAGTATATAAATACAAAAACAAAAAAAGAAATTTAGTTTATAAAAAGAAAATTTAAGAGAACAAGTTCTTGAATGTTTCAAAAACTCAAAACCTTGATTTGAGCTGAGCAAATACTTGGTCCAAGATTGAGGGAAGATCTCAAAGATTATGATATTGATACAATTGGATCATGAACAAGTTAAACACGATCATATGGTTGACCAATTTTTGTATTGTCTCTTATCTCCATTAATATTTAATCAAACCTAATTTACATTAGCCTTTGGCACGTCTTTTGCCATTCCACCAAATAATACGGTCCTAAGTAGATGACTACACAAATCCATACTTTGATTTATCAATCTTATTAAAAACTAAAACCCAAGAAAGTCAAAATCACATTAAAGTTTTATAATAAAATATATGGTTTCAATTCACCCACTCGTGTGGTAATGCAAACTCTCAACCTCAAGGTGAGATCACCATCAAAACGATTAAACAAATTGCTTAAACAATATGTTAACTCATTTGATTAGAATGAGTTGAAATTTTCAAATACAACATACTTATAATTTTTATTAATAAAACTGTGATATAATTTGACAAATATTAAAAAAATCTTAGAAATTCTCAAATTACCCGTTATATTTGATTTTGATTAAAAAATAATAAAAATTTATATGTATTATGAATATCAGGCCCCTTAGGGAGTGATGGAGTTGGTGGAGTGTGGAGCGTAGGACCAAAATCGAGCTTGTTGTATAACGCTTACCTAGTGCGGAGTACCTGGTTAACATGATTTGCAGGTTATTGCATCAATCCCAAAAGTTTATCTACTGTGCATCCAAAGAATAGCGGCTGCAAATTCCTCCATTCTAAAAAAAATATGAATATTAGATGTGTACTAATCAAATATTACTGGTATGGCAGAGCAATTCAACTTTAAAACATAAGTTAAACTAAGTACATTTAACTTAAATTAATAATTTAAGATAATTATAATAAAAAATTCCTAATGTTGAGTTTTTTATAAAATCTTTTCTACTATACTTCGATTAAAAATAATAATAAAATACATATAATAATATAAATATTATTGGTGGACTAATTAAAGAAATTAATAATTTAATATAATTATAATAAATTATTAATTTAAGTTGAATTCAAATAATTATGTCTATGTTTAAAATTTGGGTTAAATATTCATGAAAATGAAATTTAATTAGTCCACCAATAATATTTATATTATTATATGTATTTTATTATTATTTTTTAATCGAAGAAGTATAGTAGAAAAGATTTTATAAAAAAACTCAGTATTAGGGATTTTTTTTAAATTTAAAGATAAAATTATTTTTAGAAATTTTTTTATTATTAAAAAACTCCTAAACGACATCATCACAACAATGGACCTGGTTTTATTACGTTGTCCCAAACAAAGAATAACGAAAAACAGATGTTTGACTTTTTTACGAAGAAGATGCCCACAAAGTTTATATAACTATTTTCCAGCACGCGATTCCCGTAGTCAACTCCTCCCATAAACACTTCAGAATATAAATCAAAACAACCAATCAGTGAATAGTTTTTTTTATTAAAAAACAAACAAACAAATTCTTACAAAAGTCAACCCCTTCTGTCACCTATCCCTTGTTAATGTTGTTGCTCCACTTCTTGTTCTGTCTACTCCTATCCCCTCAGTTTCTGCACAAAAGCTTCTGTGAAGTAGAACTGTCTCGTATAACACAGAAAAGAAGAAGAAGAAGAAGAAGAACGAGCTTTGTTTTTCTTAACAGTTATGGGTAACGCCGTCGCCAAAGTGAGTCACTGTTTTGACAGTGGTGGGGGTGTTTCACGCCGGCATGACATCGCCGTTTATCTCGGCGACCCACTTCACGAGGGTTTGGGTCACTCCTTTTGCTATGTACGACCCGAACCTGCTCGGTTATCTAACAGCAAAATCCATTGTGAGGACACTCCGACGACTTTCCGGTCGATCTCCGGCGCCTCCGTCAGCGCCAACACGTCGACGCCTCCGTCAACGGCTTTGATCAGTACGTGCTCTTATAGCTCCGGGTTGGATCGAGCGTCAACTTTTGAGAGCACAGATTCTTTTGCTTCCATTCCTCTGCAACCAGTCCCTCGTGGTCAGTTGCAGAACGGGTCGGGTACGCTGTTTCCCGGAGGTTCAGGGCCTATCGAGAGAGGGTTTTTGTCGGGTCCGATTGAGCGCGGGTTTTTATCCGGACCCATTGATCGTGGGGTGTATTCGGGTCCGATTGAGAAGGCAAGACACAGTCTTTCTCTTGAAAGCATAGGAGATGATGGAATGGAAGATAAGCCTAAGAAACAGAGTTTAGTGAAGACACTAAGGAAAGTGATATCTAATACTATAACTCGTGGGCAAAGATCAATATCCGATTCGATGAAAGGTGGTAGAGAATTGGATACAAAGAAAAATGGAGAAAGTGGGAGTGTTAACGTGAGTGGTAGTAGTGCTAATTTGAGTGGTCAAGTGAGTTTGAGTAATGACGTGGATGGGGATAGTGAATTTTCTGTGGAGAGTCAGAATGTGCATTGGGCACAGGGGAAAGCTGGAGAGGATCGTGTTCATATAGTTATATCGGAGGAACATGGATGGGTTTTCGTGGGGATTTATGATGGATTCAATGGTCCTGATGCGCCTGATTATTTGCTTTCCAATTTGTATAATAATGTGCACAAGGAGCTCAAAGGATTGCTGTGGAGTGATAAGTTGGAATCCACGTTAGAAACAGAGGAAGTCCCTGTTAATGGAGAAGAAAAAGAGAACACAGATGTGAAAATGGAAGATTATTTGAAGAGAAAACAGGGGAAGAATTTGGGGTACAGGTGTAAAGGAGTTGCAGAGAGGAGGAAGGAGACTCAGAGAATGTGGCGGTGCGAGTGGGATAGAGAAAGATTGGAACTTGATTGGAAACTAAAGGAGCAATTCCATTCTAAAGCATCCACCAACTCTAACGACGGTGGGATAAATCATTCCGATGTTCTGAAAGCACTCTCGCAGGCGTTGGTGAAGACGGAAGAGGCTTATATGGAAGTTGCAGACAATATGGCATCGGAAAATCCTGAGTTAGCTTTAATGGGTTCTTGTGTTTTGGTGATGCTGATGAAAGGAGAAGATGTTTACTTGATGAACGTCGGGGATAGTCGAGCAGTTTTGGCACATAAGAGCGAGACCAATCTTGGGATAGGGACAGGATCGCAGGATTTGGAGATAATTCGTGAGGAAAGTGGGCGTGACTTTGAGTTGTTTGATGGAGAAGCAATTTGCAGGTTACAGGATTTGAATTCAGTCCAGCTCACGACAGATCATAGTACTTACGTAGACAAGGTGATCATAGTACTTGTCTCGTTTTAATGGATTCTTTATGTAGTGTCCAACATGAAATAACTGATCCTTTGGATTTCAGGAAGTTCAGAGAATCAGGAAAGAACATCCTGACGATGCTTCTGCAGTAATCAACGACAGAGTTAAAGGTTATTTGAAGGTGACCCGAGCTTTTGGTGTTGGATTTCTCAAACAGGTATTTCCTGTTAAAGTTCTTAATTCATGTTTTTTAAGGATCATCTTCAAGGGGTTTACAGATTCTGAGTTTATTTTGCAGCCAAAGTGGAATGATCTACTTTTAGAGATGTTTAGGATCGATTACATTGGGACAGCTCCATACATCACATGTCTTCCATCTCTGTACCACCATAGACTAACTCAAAAGGACAGATTCTTAATACTATCATCGGACGGTCTTTACCAGTATTTCACAAACGATGAAGTTGTCTCTGTAGTGGAATCATTTCTCGCTGCATTTCCTGAGGGTGATCCTGCACAATACCTGATCGAAGAGGTTCTGTTTCGTGCAGCCAAGAAAGCCGGTAAAAACCTACTTCTTCTCAAATTTTATGTTACAGAGAAGCAAACACTGTGTACTTAACAACAGAAACTGATGTTTCAGGTATGGACTTCCATGAATTGCTCGATATTCCACAAGGGGAAAGAAGACGGTACCATGATGATGTTTCTGTTATCGTTATCTCTTTGGAAGGAAGGATATGGCGTTCATCTGTGTAAATATTGAATATATCTCAATGTCAAAAATGAAAAAAAAAACAGAAAGTATAGGATCATCTGTAGAATTTTAAGTTTCATATTTCTGCTATTTCTCTTTACTATCTTTCACAAATTAAAGTAAATTTGAAGTATGAAAAAGAATCAGAGTTTTGATGTTTCAAGGCCAAATTCCAAGCTATCATGTCAACTCAAGCTATCTCCAAAGTCAACTTCAATAACTGTAGAATTCAGAATCAACTTTCCTGGCAGACTGAGAAAGAGAAAGAAACCTGAGTATAACTTAACCCTACGTTAAAGGTTTTCCCTGAAAGTGATGTCACCATCGTTTTTCTTGTTCCCAAATTGGGCAATTTCCTCAACCCATTTGCTTGAATTGACTCGTAACTCACTGGAAGTTAAATATGCATATTGGATTTAACTATTGCAGGTCCTATCATGTCTTTTACTAATCATAAACCAGGGATCCTTTCTCATTTATCATTTAAGCATTTTTGCAGTAAAGAAGCCCGGAGGCATTGCATGCGCATTGCTTATTGCATGATTAGGTAATAAGATGATAATGGTTTTGCAGATAAAGTTATGCGATGCTCTTTTGAGCTTCGTGACATCATCCATTACCATATATATATATTAAACAAAAAAAGCTTTATCTGGGTAGTGCAGGTGGGGATTGATAGTGATAGCTGATGAATGCCTCCTTCGCTTGTCTTCTCTGTTCTGTTCTGTCCTCTCTGTTCTGTTCACGCACGAGATGACGGATCTCTCTCCATGCGTTTCCAGCTTCAAAACTAAATTACAGATACAATTAGCACATGGTAGATGAGAAGGTAAAGTGATAAACCAAAGTGTTCATTGACTCTTGACTCAGTAATCACATAAAAAATGGCAGTTGCATGCCAGTGGTTTAGTTTAGGTTTATCAACCTAACTCTGAGGTTTGAATTAATGAACTGTCCCTTTCAGAAGCTGGACCAGTCCTGAGTCCTGACATCAGCTTCTGGATGGTTGAGGAAAACAAATGATCTGTACTGCAAGAGATAAGGAAGGTACTTAGTTGGTCTTACCAAATTGCAATGAATTTGGATTAGCGATTTAAACTCAAGCACGATGGGACTAAAGTCAAATTGCATTATTTCCTAAATTTAATTTAATGTCATTTTGAAATTTATATTATTTTAATCAAAATAAAACGGTAACATATTTAGATTCCAATCTGAGTCGGATCATAGAATCCGAGTCTAAACTTAACCTAAAATTCGAATTCAAAGAAAAGTTCAAATCTAGCCTAAACCCTAATCAATTCGAGCCGAGTTAAAGTGATCTTAAAATAAATAACTTGAGTTCGGATCGAACGTAGTTAAGTTACACCAAGATAAGATTGTGTCAAGCTTGAGTCGAACCAAAATTAATAAGCTTATTTAAAATTAATTTTTATTAAAAATAAATCGTGATATGTTTTTTATAAAAATAAAATTTACAAATAATCAAGTAAATAGAAGTTTTGTAGGTATATAATTCTAGCCCTGTTTCATAAAATCTTATCTATATAATTACGTGGGGTTCACGTAAATGTGTAAATAATATTTAATAAAATATGATAGGAACACTGTAATCAAAACAAAAGATCTAGTTCCGGAAAAATTGGCCCGGGTCATTGTATAAACATTCTGATAAACCATTTTGGCGCCTTTTCTAGGTCAACTTCATCTTGTTTAGTTAAGAAATGAAGAAGAAGAACACGATTAGTTTACTTTGACCTGGAAATTTGGAAGCAGCAAAGAGGGTTGAGGATCAGGTCAACTAATAAGAGGAAGTCGTTGGTTTGGTATGCGTTTTGAATTTTAACAAAGTCTATGTAAATATCTAAATAACCTTAGCTAAGATTCACATTTAGAGATGAGAATATGTCGGTGAGTTCGAGTCATTTTAAGTTTGGGTCTGACTTGAAATTCTGTATTTGGATCTAAATCTTATTCAAATTCAATTAGGCTCGAGACTTTTAGATGAATTAAATATTTTTAAAAATTAAAAATTAAAAATTAAAAATTCACATTATTTCAATTAAAATTTAGGTTTAGGTTAAGTTGGGCTGGATAGTTCGAGCTTGAGTCTAACTTAAAATCCAAATTTTGGGAAAAAAAAATCCAAACTAAGCCATAATCTCTCTAAAGTCAAGTTAGGCTTATCTAGAGTATGAATTAGGAGCTTCCTTATAGTTTAAAATGTATTTTATTTATGAAAAACATGTAGAAAATAAGTTATGATATTAAAAATTCTAAAATATGTTAATTTTTAAGTATATCTCAATCTATCTTCATCTAAGGGGTCGTTTGGTTATACTTCTGTTTTCTGTTATAATTTTCAGTTTTTAGTTTATGTTTTTTTTCAAATAAAAACAAAACCTATTTGATTGTTAATGTTAATGTAGTCATATTTTTAACACTAATAATAATTACATATTAGATAAAACATAAAGATAAATTATTTTTAATTAAATTAATTTATTTGATCTTTTATATAATAGTTATTAACAAATTATTAATAAAATTATGTTATTTTAATAAAAATAAATAATTTAAGAATTAATATTTTATTTATAAATTAATATTTATTTGAAATATGTTTTAATTATTAAACCAAATTTTATTTAATATTTATATTTTTAATTTAATTATATTTATTAATAATTATTAAAATTTAATTACATATAACTTAATTTTAAAATTAAATAAAATTAATAAATTATTCATAATTTTTATTAATAATTAATTTAAATTTATTAAATATATAATGTTGAAATTATTCATAATTAAATACTTAAATAATATATATTTAAATGAAAGCAAATCAGATTATGACAAAAATAGAAACATGAAACAAAATTCGCTTTTCATGGTTTTCATAATTTTTAAAAAACGGAAAAAACCAAAACCAAATTCAGAAACTAAAAACTCAAATGAACATAATTTTTTTACTGAATTTAAAAATAAAATCAGAAGGCAAAAAATAAAAGGGAAACAATCAATTGTTATATGATTAACTACAACAAAAACAATAATATTCAATAAAATTTCTATTGAGACGTGGAGTCTGAGTAGGTCTAGTAGTACGCAACCTTACTATTAATTAATAATGAAGTTGTGTCTAATGATCCACATAAATGAATAAAATAAAATAAAAAGAAAAAGAAAATAGGTAAATAAAAAATGATAAATAAATGTAAAATTAGAAGAAAAATAAACAAAAAACGAAAAAGAAATTAAAATTAAAAATAAACATAATAATAGAGAAAATGAAATAAATTAATATATAAAAATAATAGTAACTATAAAAATAAAATTTTTTATAATTATAGTTTTAATAATAATAATAATAATAATAATAATAATAATAATTATTATTATTATTATTATTAACAACAACATCAACAAACATTCAAGATTATTCGTGTATATCCGATTATATGAAAAATCTGAAAATATTATAAAATGAAAAAAAATACAGTTATTCAATTTATTTTTTAGATATTTTTTTGGTTATATGAAATTTATAAATTAAATTAAGATTGAAATTAAGTTATGATCAAGTTAAGAGTAATTGTATGAAAATTATTATGTATACAATAGTTAATTACTCTGGAATTTTTATTAAAATAAATTTTAAAAATTGTTATTTTAATATTTTTTATAAAATTTAATTAAAAAATGTCGTTTTAATCAATAAATTCTTTAATTATTAAAACAAATAACATCTTTTTACTCAAAACATATTTAAACCGACCTCCCTGAATCTCACCTAAAATCTGATCAACTCGAATTTGGACATCATCAGGAGACTCTCCCCTACTAATTTTACATCCCACAGCTTCCTCCGATTGCTTACACTATAGCAGTTCAGATACAAGTCTAGAGCTGACTGGATCAACAAGCTAGTTCCATGCACTATTTGAAGAAAGATACAAAAGGAATGCATAATCTTAACACTGAGTTTCACCAAAGGAACTTCAGTAAAAACAAACTGCACAAACACAATGCAACAATGGCGATCAGCGAAAGAAGTCGGAATGCTTTTCCGACCACCACTGTACATGACCAAACATATGTAACATTACTCCATTCCTCCCTTTCTGCATATAGGATCATCTTTTGGAGTAAAGAGTTGCAATTCCACAAGTCCACAAGCACAGGACTACATTTTTGCAGTTGATGATAACCCGGAGAACAGAGACCTTCTTGAAGATTAAGTAAAATCCATATTGTAGCAAGTTGGGTTACATGGATAAGTACAGTCAATTTCCTTCACTGTTCTTCGGTTAAAGAACCAATCACCCACTGATTCTGCAATGGTCTGTCACAGTAGGCAGTAGCTGATCTTAGAATATATGAACGAAACCAGATATTGAGAATGCCATGTTTCAATCGAATACCTATCACAATACTAACAAGATTTTCGC
>JAOSBN010000005.1:46307752-46332723 GCA_027563595.1 Erythroxylum suave | reverse complement strand
AATATATGAACGAAACCAGATATTGAGAATGCCATGTTTCAATCGAATACCTATCACAATACTAACAAGATTTTCGCACCTTATTATTTACTCTTGGAGAATTTGGTGAATGCCATGTCTCAGCCATCAAGGATTGGCAATGAATGAAACAAGAATTTATGAACAGTCCCCCTTCCTTATCCTGTTGGAAATCATTCAGTGCTCTCAGCAAAGAATTACGAAAACCTGGTTATTGTAAGCAGACAAGCAGAAACAACTTGATCAATCAAAGATTGAAAAATGATTTCCACTTTGTGACATCCATGTTATGCAACAATGGAAAAAACCTATTTGAGTGATCCAATTACCTTGCAGTATCTCAATTTGTTCAGGATCACAATATTTAAGGCTCAACCTGCATTTATACCAATAGTGATCTGATACATCCGGAACCAAGATATGTTGCACCTAAAGATAAGAGAACTAAATAAGCGTATTGTCTACGGATAAAAAGAAGATGGTAATTCCAAAATGAAAAGAGGCTAGAAAGTGAATATATTACCTGCCAAAAGTCATAAGCTGGGTTCAGAATGAAAATTGGGGTCCTCATATATTTAATTATTTCTCGAGGAAAAAGACACTGCCATCATAGTTGACAACAAATAAAAGAAATGGTGCTTTATGAATTATTATTAAGAAATCAAACAGCTATTCTAAGAAGTTGATGTGTGCAAACCATATATACAGGAGACAAGGAAAAAGAAAAGAACAACACCTGCCTTAGACGAGTCCATTGTCTTAATACAACTCTTGGGTAAACTTTTTGCTACCCCCTGCAGAGTGACAAGTTAGATATATGTCAGAGTGACAAGTTAGATATAAGTCGAACTATTACTAATTTTACTTTTAAACTTTTCTTCGCTTGTTACAATTCAATGGCTTGGAGCTGCCAAGTAAGCACACACTATGCATACATGGCATGAAGAAATAAGAGAAAATAGAAATTCTCAATTAACTGAACTCAGAATTGAGAGAAGTTTGTCATTTTGGATAACCATATCGAACTGAGTGATTAAGAGTTAATATTTATTTGTCCATTAATGTTTCAGAACTAACATTTCATCCATAAGTTTGCAGGTAGTTTATCACGCACGTCGACCATCAACAAGTAAAAAAAATTAGGAAAGAAAAAGTAAAGTTATGCCAATTGGCAAGTTATTGTTGAAGCTTCTACAATGAGGAGTGAGTAAAACCTGAAGTTCGACAACATCTCTGTAGAAAGATCTCATGGTGTAATTCCCAAAAACATCTTTCCTAAACAAAGAGGAAACAATGATTGTTAGTTACATCTATGCACGTCTACTAACAGCATTATACACGTAAGGCAATCAATAGTTCTAAGACATCTTTCATGAATAAAGAGCGTATCTTGTAGTTGCATAGAGATTACAATGCTGAGAAGTCATACTCATCTAGGAAAAAGCCTGCATCGGCAAGACATTTGACGGTTGCATCTTTTGGCAAGAGCTCTCGGAACCCATCACAATGAATATAGGTAGCCAACCCTCCAGCGGAGCATCCTGAAAGAAGAGCCTGCAAAGTTTTCATATATACCATCAAATGAACAATGCTTACAACAACGAAATATAGGCAGCAAAATGTAATAGTCCAACAAGTTAAACTCAACAGCAAGTGCAAGCAAATCCCTCACATTCATTTATACTCTATAAATTGACAGATAATAAGGAAGAAGCAAAGCCACACCTGTTTAGCAATGGACAACCCTAAGGATAGAAGCTCATCCATAATAGCTTCCCAGATGAGTTGGCCTCTGAAGAAAAGCTCTGTTCCATTCTAAAACATAAACACACAAGCAACAATGTCAAACAAAAGACACAAAAGATTCTAGCTTTTTAGCAAGAAACCCCAACAAGCAACTAAAACTTTAGTTACCGTAAACTCGTTATCCGGGTGACCAGCAAAAGACCCACCATCACAATACCGTATCTTGACCTTGTTCCAATCATAAAAATCTGCAGAAACAAAAACAAAAACACACAACTGCATATTAATCAAAAGTACTTAACTTTAACCTCAATTTACCGTGAACTTACCGGGATTTTCAGAGGGGTAACGGCTTAATATGCCGGAGAAGCCAATTTGCCGTTCCATGAGAGCGGAGGACCCCAATTGCGTCGTTTTTCGTTGCAAGCATGACTCCATAGTATTACACCAACCTCCACCCTGTAACACAACAACAACAAAAAAACATAATTAAACCAAAAGAAGTAAAATTTGATTCAAAAATTGCAGAGAAGATAAAGACCTCAAGGTGAAGCAACCAGTTGTTAGAGCCAGATCCAAAACCCTTTTGAAAATGGTAGCCAGGTGAGCTCCCATCTAAGCACACTATTTTTACAAAAAAATAAAAATAAAAAATGAGTCCAACTGAGAGCAAACAACTGTGAGTTGAAGAAGGATGGGAGGTAGAAAAAGTACGAGCGCCTCTATCTTTGGCACTGCTGAGCAAGGTCAAGTCAACGAGATCGGCCGTCGCAGTTGGATCTAACGGTCGATTGAGATCGACCGAGCGGGTGTCGAAGAAGAGAGTAAGGGCGAAGAGGATTACAGCCACTCCGACGGCTATGATTGCCCAGTCCTTCTTCGACCATTTTCTCCACCATAAAAGAGCGCGAAGCCTGGGAACTGTTGCCATAGAAGCACCTGATAAAACCGAACAAGTCAACTCATAACATTTCGATACAGCCTATGTTTTTTGTTCGGAAATCGATCGGCAAGGAGCCCAACTTGGTGGGGCCGAGCCGTTATTTTATAGTCCACGTTGTACTCGTGATCCTTAACATATCAAATTTTCTACATAAATATTTTATTAAATGCTTAAATTAATAATGTATTAATTTTATAGTAATTATAAATATTAAAAATTAGAAAATATTTTAAATATTTATGTTATTACTTTATAAGCTATTTTAGAAGGTAAAAAACATAAAATTTGTTTAAAAATTTTAAAAAAATTAAAAATTAAAAATCTTAAAAAAACGTTTTGTAGTTTTCAATTAAGAAAATCTTTACACTTCAATTACAAATCAAATATTAAATTTTAAATATTGCATTCAGACTAATCAAATATTACTTGTATAAGTATCTAATTAAACTCTTAAATTAGACCCAACTCATTCTTAAATTAAACTCAATTTAAATTGAGTTAAATTAAATTATCATGTTCTTAAAATTATATAATATTTAACTAATTCATATATGATACTCATATAATGTATTATTACACTTTTTTCTGAAAAATTAAGATTAAAAGAAAATTTCTTAAAATTTTAATGATTAAGAACAACAGGATAGATCTATATCTCTTAACCTATTTTCGAACATCAATCATTTTGTGCATCCATCAAATTGATAAGTCTAAATCTTTGGCTGCATTACGAAAACAATCTGATGCATTGGTCTTTCTTCAGTTCAAGGGCTCCAATCCAGCCATGAAGTCTCAACACCTCAAGAGAAGCGAGCTCAAGAACAATAAAATGGGATTCCGTGGTTTGCTAAAATTACTTGTCCAGGGAAAGTTTCTACCAGATGAATCTTTGGACGCCAGGCTCATGGCTCCAATGGAATGGTCGAAACAAGAACATTGTCATCGTGAAGCAATCGATCGCCAGATATATAGCTCCGGTTAGCAGTAAAGTTCTACTGTAAGTGATAGGGGAATGAAGTATCAAGAAATAGAATGGTATGGTGTAGTATCTGAATTCAATCAGAGGAGCAGGAACTAGAACTGCAGCTGTAGCCAAAAAGTAAGCCAATGTCCAGATTTTTTTCTTTCCAGCTTTCCCTGCAAAGGAATGATATTTAAACAAGAGACAACAGAAGTTGGAACTGAAACACATAGTGAACGAGTACATACTAAATATACTGAAGATGGAAAACCAGGAATATACGTAAAGTGGGATCAATAGATACTTCATCAGCCAATGTGCATTGATCACCTTTCTCCAAAGATAGAAGGTATAATGCCGATTGTCGGCGAGGAGATAGGAATGAGCTATGCTGCAAGAGTATTGACAGATCAGTTAGATTATGTTTCTAGTTATAAATTATGCCAAAGATGATAAGCTTCTCACAAGAAAAGGGGGAATTAAAAAAGAAAGCAAGAATGGGTTCTTCAGAGCAATAACATTACATTTTGAACCAATATATTGACCTGCATTAGTAGATAAAAGAGATACAAGTGCAAAGCAAGGAGCATCTATAAACTTCAAGAGGCAGCCAATGGAATTTAACAATTTGACTCAATATAATGACATGCATTAGTGGATAAAAGAGATGAATGTGCAAAGCATCGAGCATTTATCAACATCAAGAGAGAGCCGATGGAAATTTTATCTAATCATTTTCTTGGTCTCACCTGAAAAAGTGTATGGACAGGAAGCCAGCAACAAGACCCACCAGCCATTGACAAAAGCTAAGTGGCCAATTCTTCCTGAACGACCGGGTCATATTCAGAACTTGATGAAGAGAGAAGTGAATAGGAGCCATTAACAAAGCAGATACCAGACTGAAATACATGACCTGGGCAAAATGTGCAGAAACTGCATGAGCTTCTTTTGCACCTACAATATCAGGAGGTTGAGTAAGAAACCAATTCATACAAACACAACTAAGTTCAAGAATAGTATGGTTGTACCTAGAACAACACTTCCATTCCAACGCACAAATGCAACAAATGCCACCAACACCATGATGAAGGGGCTAAAGGAAAATAGAAGTTTCCATTTCATATGCCATGAAGTCAAACAGATAGCATGAATCTCATCAATAAAATCTGCAACAGATTCCAGAATGGGGTACTGTCAGCGTGATGATAAATGAAACTCACTAGTCTAAGACTAAGAAAGTAATTGCTAGTAGACAAGTGGGGACTGTACAAGGAGAGTTAAGTACAAACTTCTCAAAGTGAAACATACATGCAGAAGCAGAACAGAACCTGGAAAATATGTTGTTGAGGAGGCATGTCTATGTACCGTATGATGTTTGTCGGTATTCATAGTAATATTTTGCCTTCTCCTTCTCATGTTAGAGCTTGTCTTTACAAGATTGATGGAAGAAAAGTTACCAACTTTCCTGCTTAGCATATGAGATTGATCAACTTCCATACTTTCTCCTTCACGTGCCAAAGTAATGTCAATAATCCCAGTGCAAGCAACAAAAAGCATCCATATGACGTTTGTTTGCCGAACCAAAACTGCAAATGCACCAAGCTGCATAAAATCAAAAGGAGCAAGGACAATCACTTTTAAGAAAACTAAATTAAGAAGGGTACAGGTGATCATATATGTTAATTGAAGAATAGACAGTACAATGGACTGGCATCTATAAGACTGGACTATCGTATTTGGTGAATCATGACGATAACAGAATGGTTTCCCCGGTTGACTTTATGGTGGAATCCATTATCCATAAGATATTATAAGAAATTATCATCCATTTGCTCAATGGACAGAATGGCTTGCTAGACTTCATGCTTGTGCAATAATGATGATGATAGAATGGTTAGCAACGCTGACTATATGCAGGAATCTATGATCCACTGAATATCATCAACAGTTATCATGCATTTGAAGGTAAGTTGGCAAAACCCAAAGAAGATAATCTATTTTACTGCCAACAAATGAAGCTTAGGCTGCAGTGAATATAGGAGATTTCCTTTTAAACATTAGTTAAATCAAGCACATAGTAAAACAACTTCAGTTTTCCCTCGTTTGAAAGGAGAAACATGCAAGAGAATGCTATAGTTTAACACACCAATATAATAAGTGATTATTCTACCTAATCTTAGTTCAATTTATATCAAGAAAAAGAGATAATGAACACTCATGCTTCTATATCTTAAAAGAAAGAGAGGAAGTTTAGCTGATTTGTGTACCAATGCGCTTAAGAAATATCTCTTCTTCAAACATGCAAGATACATAGCAAGCACCACAGTGAGTGATGCAACATCGGTATAGTAAAGAAAAGTGTAGAACCAGTGGAGGGGATACAGTGCAAGAACCACAGCAATAACTGTTGCCTTTGCATTTGCTATAGCTGGTCTCAAATGGGTGATTATCTCAAATAGGACAATGCCGCATAATACTGCCAACACGCAATTTACAGAGCGAAGAATTGCAGTGGAGCACAATTCAGACAAGGATGAAACCAAGTTTGTCAAGAACATGCCTGGAAACAAACAAGCAACATGGGCAAGCGAAAGGTAGTACCTGCAAAAGTTAAAAACCCAATGTGTCAATTTCTCTATTTCACATTTGCAAGTAAAACGCCCATTTCCACTAGTTTTCTACATTGCAGAACAATAAAAGATCAAAGGATTCACCGATATTGATCTTTTTCATCAATCAAAGAATGCAAAGTTGGTATTGAACAACAATCAATATAAGAAAAGCGTACTTGCATTGAAGTTTCAATCTTCTACATTCTATAAGGTAATATTTCACTTACACATCTAAAAACTAAGTAACAAACTTCAAATTCGGGTGATTTGTTGTAAGAGATAGAGATCTTACAGGCCAGGTGGAGTGGTGATCTTAGGGTCCCAACTCCAAAAATTTCCTCTGCAGTACTGTTGAGTCTGAGGAATGTGGAAAATCTCATCCTGCAAGCAATTGGCTCTTCTTACAGCATTGAAAATCACAAACAAACAAGCAAAAATTCAATCTTTGATTTGGTTTTCAAAGCTCTTACCATATAAGGATCGGATACAACGCGATTTACGATAATAGAAGTGGGTATCACCCACAAGCTCATTATCACTACCACTGCTATTCTACCCATCTCTCTGTACCTGTTCTTGCTCTCAGATCTTTACAAACTACATAAATTAGGGTTCCATCAGCGTGATTTTCCAAATTATATCAGCAGATCAACGATCGGTGGACTGACTCTAAGCTCTGCGTTTGGAGATGAAGATTCAGGCTCGATATCAAGCGAATTCGACAAATAATTAAACGGATCAACCGATAGCTGTTTCCGCTGATTAAATCACAATACTGACAATAAATTTATGAAAAATAAGAATATTATTTAAGAAAATAGTGTAAATAAAAACAATAATTTTAAAAAGGATATATGAACTTATCAATACAAAAATAAAGATTTTTGGGTTGATTATCTTAATTACCAAATAGAAGATAATGGAATGATAGAGTTAAGCTCTAGTAGAATTCTAAGAACTAGATATACATAATATCTAGTGATAATTAATGGGTTAATTGAATAGATAAAAGGGAAATTATAAAAAAAGTTTCAAGTAGATTACTTATTAATTTTTTTTTTAGAACAGAAGAACCTATAGTTGTTATATTTTAAATACACATTGAGTAAATTTTCAGATTAACATAATAACCAATAAATCACACAAATCGAGTATTCCGCACTAAATAAGTCTTATACGATAGGCTCGATAGAAAAAGTATCAGTTCATAGGACTTTTTGAACTTATATCCCCCCCTTTGCTCGTTCTCCTAATGAAAAAATTAATAATATAAAATATTAGATAACAAATTATAACTAATTTTTAGATTTTTTAATTCAATATTAAACATGGGATCTGAAGAGGTTTGGTGTATTTGATTTATAAAAGTTTTTAAATAACTATTAAAATTTTTAAAATTTGGAATTATTAAAGTTTTAAAAATTTGGGATTAAAATTTAAAATCTTCTATATGTTTGTTTTTAAATTAGCTCTCTAGGGTGGTCGAGTTGGTAGAATGAGAAAGCATGATGCCAAAAGATTCTGTGTTTGAATCTCCTATTTATACTCTTTCGATCGAGTCTGTCATATAGGGTTTGCTTAATGCGCGAGATTTGCAGGCTATTACGTTAATCTAGAGATTTACTCGTGCTTATTTAAAGGATAGCAGCTGCGGATTCCTCTATTAAAAAAACAATGATCTCTAAAATCTTTTATATGTATATATTTATTTTTATTAAAAAATAAAATACGTAGATGTTTTGTTTCATACTTGCATTAGAAGAAGGATTTTGACACGCACGTAAACTCTAATGCTCCATTGTTATATTAACCAAGACGTATCATAACATCGTATGCTATTGTTCTTCTTCAACCTATTTAGAGAGAATTTGAGTGTTTGTATTTAGATATAATCTGATAAAACCTTCCGCTTCTGCTTAATTCATGTTAAATCCAGAGCATGAATCCCAAGATACCGACGTACAAGTTGGTGAATCGAATCTTGATTCTTCCCGGGTTCTCACCCCAGAAGTTGAAGATTTGAGTAATGATTCACCAATGGAGTCAGAAACGTCAACAGAAACACCACCATCTTTGCGAAAGATCAGGGTCAAGGTACCAGAGCACAAGGAAGTGGAGGAGGAGGAGGAGGAGGAGGAGGGATTCAGAACTCCAACATCTTTGGAACACAGAATTCCTGAGCTCACAGAATGTCCACCAGCACCAAACAGAGTCAGAATAAGCCCTGAGAGAAGAAGATGGCCACCAGTTCCCTCCGGCAGTTCCGGTGACTTCCTCTTCCGTCCAATATTTCATTATACACCACCTCCAGAAAGTCTCCTGCGTCCACTTCCTCAGAAGAATGCGAGGTTTCATTGAGATGTAGAAAGAAAGGACAATCGTTGAGTATCGAAGAGCTTAATAACTTCAAATTATGTCCTCTCTCTTTTCACATTCATGTAAGGCAATCCAGTATTGCAAATATACTTTTACGAGAGTTGGAATTTAGCTAGATTATAAGTATGTGTCTGATTATAACTTGTGAAACATATATGAAGTTTAGTGTTTAATCATACTCAATCGTTATCATCAATCCATAACTCATCGTGTTCATTTACGAGTTAGGCAGGAATCTGACAAGAAAAAACGTGACTGGAGAGTACGTATAGCTTAGTAATGCACTTTAAATTGCATGCATGCGAATAGAATACGAACCCAGTTCAAAACCGAGTGAAGTTCCGCAAAAGATTGCAAGCAAACTCCTTTTTCTCTCTTCCATTACACTCCATTTTGATGTTGTAGTTCTGTTAATCTTCTTCTCTGTAATGTCATAAAATGGAGTGCAAGAAAACGCTGACCATGAACTGGGATGCTTTTAGTGAACGTCTTAAAAGGCATGGGATTGAGTGAAGAGAAAGAGTAGCAGTCTAGAAAAGTGTGTGGAGCATTCTCCTATTGTTAAACAGATGTTGAGAAGAGAAACAACACTGCATGATGATGATGATGGAAACGATCGGAAGATGACTGCAAATTCATATTCTTCAAAGAGTTTGCGAATGAGCAAAAGAAGAGGAGCTTCTCTATTGAAGAACATTAAGGGTGTTGCTCATTCTATATCAGTTCGAGAACAACAGCTCAACACCCGGGTGGATCAAGGTTAGGCAGATAGGGAAGTTCCATAATGAGCCAAGTACTTTGCGTCTGCTAAGATATAAATCTAACTGATAGATGACAATAAATGTATTTGCAGTAACTGCTTTCGTCTTCAACGGACAAACTGTGAGATTACAGGACATTGAAACCAAGGCCAGCCTAAAGTTGTTTGCTCATTATGGTACAATTTCTAAGACTGGAGCTGTGGCTCAAGCATGCTGCTGTTTGTTTGTAATGATCTGTAGCACTTAAACTTCTACTGAATTGATTTGACAGTAACTTGCATAAGGTTCGATCTCATGGATGATAACTACTTCATAAGTAGCTCACTTGATGATAAGATTAGAATATGGAGGATACGCCAATGGCCAGGTAGAGCCATGTCTTCTTTAGTGTGTTGGTTCTCCATAGAAGTACTCAAATCTGAACTGCATTATCTCAGAAAGCTCGTAAATTGCTGAATGTTTCATAGTTTATCAATATTACTGTATCCACATTCAAATCTCACACTTCTTTTTGTTTCTGAATCCAAGGATTTATGGTGCTGGGGGTAATGGGTTAAACTAAGTCTTATGGACAAGGTTGTTGTTCTACATAAGAAAAGTGTCAGGGAAAAGAAATTGCAGGTTTCAGGTAAATCCTGTCAAAGTCAGGAATCCCGCATCAGACAAGTATAAGGACAATAAATAATTTATAATAGTATGCAAACCTCTCCCTCTTGAGCTAGCTTTTGGGGGTGAGTTAGGTACTTCTAACATGGTATCAGAGCCAGTTTGTCTCGATAGTTTGGGGTGGTGCCCGGTTATATCCCTTAGCCCAATATATCCATTAGATGTCCAGTCCTACTCTGGACTGAGGGAGGTGTATCAGGAATCCCACATCAAACAAGTATAAGGGCAATAAACGATTTATAATAGTATGCAAACCTCCCCCTCTTGAGCTAGCTTTTGGGGGTGACTAATAGTCACTGCATTTCAGGGGGTGTCTGCTCTTTTTGTTTCAAGATTATGTTAATCATAGTCACAACCTCCATGAATGCTTAAAAAACAGCTTCCCCAGTAAATCCATCAGAAGTCTGCGGATTCCTTAGTACGAATCTTGGATGGTGCAGAAATTGTTCATATCTTCAGGGGTAATCATCACCCAACATTCAGAAGCATTCATGTGCTGAATCACTTGTATCGTTTCCAAAAGACACATCAACGCAAGCATTTCTGATTTAACAGGTTTTAGAAATGTCAAACGGTTAAATTCATTCAGGCACCGGAAAAGCCAGGAGTGTGATCACCACTCACCAGAGCTTCCAATGCAGAGATGTACCAGTAAGTAGCAATCCCATGAAATGATACTGTGAACGTTCCTCTACTCCATCACAGCATTCTTGACCCAGAAGATGGTGTTGGAATAGCAAGAGAGAGCTCAGTCCTATGGCGAAGGAGTCACCAAACAGGGAAGAGACTCCTGCCTCCTCTTCCAGAGAAAAATAACAGCACAGAGATTTTCCGAATTCAAGTTCAAACTTTAGGAATTCGGGTCCTTCAAAACCCGAGGAATTAGGAGGTTTTACTTTCTACGGTTGACTGATTTACATTTTGGACACAAAACGGTAATATCAACAACAAAACGGTCTTCGTTCGCGCAATCTATCTAAAACGACGGCGTAAACAAAAAGTCCAAGCCTGTGTGTTTAAGTTCAAAACTAAGCGACTTACCGCCTGAAGCAAACTCCGATCTCCAGCGAAAGGAACTGAATAAATTCAAATCAAATGAACTCGTCGATTTCTTACTCGATCGACGACAAGGACCTAGACGACGCTGCATTGTGGGCCGTGATCGACTCCGCTGAAGCCTCACACTCCTCCTCCAGATCCCGCAAACCTCTCGCTCTCAAGTACTCATCTCCGGCCACTAAACTCTCCAGCCGATTCCCTCCTCCGACCAACGTTCAGAGCCCTAAATACCAAGTCCCCACCATCTCGTCCAATTCGAGTCCTTATCACAGGCCACGGAAGATGGCGAGAGCATGTGCGTCGGAAGTGAGCGAGAGCACTAGTCCTCTGGCTCTGGTCAGGACTCCGGTCACCGCTGGCGTGATGCTACAGCAGAATTCTCCGGAGGCCTATTTGTCGCCGCAGATGGGGAGGTCGGAGGTTTCTCCGGTGAGTTATGTGATTGCTGAGGAGAATGATTCTAGGAGGCATTGCTTGAATGCTAGCTTTCCTTCGGTTTCACTGTTTAAGGAGTATCAGAATGCGGCCATTGCGGTAGTTGTTCTCGACATGTTTGATATTTTGCCTCATTGACTAGAAGGTTTCGAAATTACTCAATTTGAGGTTCTGTATTTTGGTTGTTAATTGACAGATTTTGGAGAAATCTGATTACGCTATGATTTCGGGGAGTCCTTTCATTAAGAAGTCAGGTAAAATAAGCTATGATTTGTCTTTATTCAACTGGAACAGGGACAATTGATTGACAATTTGATGTTTAGGTTTGTATGCTCAATATAGGTTGGAGGAAGATTTCGTTTTACTTCAATATCTCCTATGAAATCAGAGACAAAACTATCGAATTCGATGATGACCGGAACGTCCAGCGCGCCGAATTCATTGTTCGAGCTTACATGCAGTATGTTCTTTGACTGAATTAGGTTTTTGAAATTGATGGCTTTTGCTATGAATTGGCAGTAAGTTCATTATAAATATTCTTTTTCCGTAGTTTTGATTGTTGTTTCTCTTTTGTGATTAGGGGGGGTAGGTTTTCTGATGGATGGGGCTCATGTGAGAGGCGCGAGAAGAGGTTCTCCAAACCAAATCATGACATCCCAAGTACAGCAGAAACTAGGGCTAAAAATAAGGCTTGCCAAGTATGTGCTCTCCCCTTGTTAGTTCTTTGTGATATTCTTTATGTGATAAATCATTCATGAGTAAGTCAACTTCATATTTGAACCCATCGATTGGACGAGGTTGAGCTAGACGATGCAGTTTTGTTTTTGAGTAAACCTTGGAAAATCTTGAACTAATGCAGAACAAAGAAGTCATATGGGTTTGTTTTTCGATTTAAAACTTAAATAAAGTCATGCAAGTAATTTGATCTAACTCTTTGTAGGACAAGGTTGAGCTAGACAATGTAGTTTCGTTTGTGACCAAATCTAAGAAAATCTTGAACTAATGCAGAACATAGAAGTCTTCTTGGTTTGTTTTTCTATGTAAAACTTAAATAAAGTCATGCAAGCAATTTCATCTAACTCTTTATAGGAGATTGATTGAAATGTTTTGGAGACAGTAAAAGGTAGGTTTCCGAGAAGGCTTGAGTGCTATTTATATGAATTTCAAATCCAATTGAGTTTATATTCATTGGTATTACATTTTTGCTCCTCGTAATCAAAGCTTGACGTTGACATTACGATCATCGATTTTGAAGTCTCTGCAATGTGATTCAAATCTTTCTAAATGTCTGACTGCATAATTTTCATTATTCTTGAATTTAATCATTTTTCAAATTATCCTTAAACGTGCTGTTCTCTTAGTTGACATGCATTTTCAGTCCAATGGTGGTAACTGCTGGGTTCTGTGAGAGGAATTAAGTGTACGATCGAATAATATAAAAATTTGATCCTAGAAACCTCCTCAAGGGCGTAAAAATTAGGGTACAAGTCAGTATTTCTTCCACTATTAAAAATAATGAGTATAACACAAATTCCTCTCTAAAAAGCAACCCTCAAGGGTACAATTCTTGGCTCTTACGAAGAAGTTACCCACAAAAATACTCAATATTTTTCTCAACTTACACTAGCAAACTCTTACTATTTTGTAATAATCAAATATTTGATATAACACTCAAATATTTGACTTTGCTCTCAATCTCTGTTTCTCACTTTGTCTTTCTTTTCTGTATGTGTAAAAATGGCTAAAACTTGGCCAATTTATAGCCTTCATGTACTTAGAGGCTAAGTTACTAAAACTTGACAACAAAGGACCTTTCTTTGGCATTTATTTTTGCTTGGTGAAGGATTGGTCACGTTGCCAATCTTGCTTGCCACACTTTCCTTTTATTTAAGAGTTAAAGTCAAGTGTTTCCAATGGTGGGACTCACTTAAGAATTTCCTGTGAGGTTTAACGTACTAAAGAGAGTGTGGTTAGAAAAGGACGTTCTTATGATCGTTTACGAGTCTTTGGCTGCAAGGCATTATGCAAATTCCCAAAGACGAAAGGTCAAAGTTCCCCTGCAAGACAAGGAATATGTGTTTATTAGTTATGGTCAAGATGAGTTTGGTTATAAGTTTTATTTTCTTGTTGAGAAGAAACTTGTTAGTTGCAGAGATGTTGTGTTTTAAATATTACAAAAGTTGAGAGGACAAATTTGGAGTCTATGATTTAGGTGACACAGAGAAAGTATCTCCACATACAGTGTCGGAACAAAATGGAAATGAAAAACAAGATGAGCAACAGGATTTTGCGGATACTCCTATATAAGAAATGAAGAGCGGCTTCCAATTCCAGATCAAAACATATTAATGTTAGAGATCATTGGATAATAGATGTGTTAGTGTAGACTCTTTCCATTCTAAGATCAAAATATATTGATGTCAGATATTATTGGAAAAAAGGTGTGTTAGCGTAGAAATTACTCCAATTAGAGAATATCCACACAAATGAAAATGAGTCTGATATGATGACTAAGTCATTACCAAATGAGAAACTTGAAACCCATTAGTCGATTGCGAGGGTGACAGAATCTCCTATCTCCTACGTTGGCGTAAGGGGAAATTTGTTAAGAGGGTCATACCAATGGAAACACTTGACTTTAACTTGAAAAAAAAAAAAGTATGCCACTCACTAAGTAAAAATGAATGGCCAAAGAAAGATACATTATCCCCAAGTTTGTGTCATGGTCTCCAAGAACATGAAGGCTATAAATTGACCCTGTCAAAGTGAGAAAGAGAGATTGGGGACAAAGTATCTTTCTTTGGCCATTCATTTTTAAGTAGTGAGTGGATCACGATCTTTTTTTATTGTTATTATTCATTTGCAATCTTATGCTTTTCTTCTTATTCTTTTGCTACAAAATGTCTGCAACTTTGCAGGACCTGGTGGGCATTGGACATTGTCGATCTCGTATGAGTCAATAATAATCATCCAATATACAAACACAGGTATACTCATACCTCAAGAGGATTGTACCATAGTTTGATCAGAGTTAAGAAAGGAAAACAATACGCTGAAGATAAAAGCTTTAGTTGCTTCTGCCTAATTGTGAGCTTTGATTACCCTCTCCATAGCATTCACATCAGACGCTTATTCTCCTTTTAGGTGACCTAGTTGGATTCCTCGAAGTATTCTGTGGTTCTTAGGGCTTGTGCTTTGGACCCACAAAAATGTTAGAACAGCTGAGACTCAGAGGCCCTTATGTCCTTGTAATAGTTAAAATCACTAATATAATTGTTTCTTTCGAGGATCCAAAGAAAAGCCAAAATTTGACCTCTCCATGTCCACCAATAGCCAGTTTCCTGATACTTATCAGTCATTCCAGATTGTTCTCAAAGTAAATTCGTTTTGCCTCAATTTCTTATGACATGAGAAAGATATGAGAAGAAAGGACGATGTTATTGGCCCTACTTCCCATTGAAAGATCGTTGTTCTAATGTTGGGGATGACACTTGTTTTGTCTTTTTTTTTTCCGCACAACTATGAGTTGTTAGCTTGACAAATTGGAGTGCAGAGACAGCCTGGACTGGGTTCCGCATGCTTAAGAGAGCCTTGTGGACCAAAAGAAAAAGGTACTTCCTAAAAAGACCAGAACTCTTGTTATTCACAAAAGCATAATGATTCTCCTTTTACTCTTTTTACAGTCTGATTATTAAATGGTATATCAACGTCTCTTTCCATTAGCCTAGAAAATTGAAAAGCGGGTGTAACAGTGCATGCATGCTGATTTTACAATAAAGTGGCTTCTATGTCAGCTTTAAATGGAGAATTTAGAGAAAGATTAAACCTTATTGATTAGGTTTAATACAATAATTTACGTTCTTATTTTCTAGATGTGTGTGGAATAAAATTTTAAATATATATAACAATTCATCCGTTGCATGCAAGATTTAAAAAATTAAGCCACGTGAACACAACAAAACAAGCATGACTGATTGAGGTACAGAACCCCAAATTGAATTGGAAAGGACAAAGAGAATTTAACGGTTGCAAGACTTTGATAACCATAGATTATCAGTAACATTTTCAAAATTGGATTGGAAGTTAGACCGGAAGGATAGAAAATTTAAGGTTTAAAAAGTTCAATTGATATTAAACTTTTAGTTAAATATCGAATAAAATTAAAGAATTAAAAATTTGTTCTTACTTATTCAAAATTTTAATTTTTAATTGAAAAAGTATTATTAAAAGATTAATGAATTAATTTTAGTTTATAAAGATTAAGGTAATTTACAAATATTAGTCGGTTAATTAATAAAATGATCGGTTTTTAATAATAAAAACCATTAAATTAAATCAAACAAAACAATTGAAAACTTAGCTCGAAAGTTGGTTGTTCAATATTTTCACTGTAAAATTGATTCAATTGGTTCGATTTTTAAAACAATAATTATCAGTATAAGGTTTGGTAAACTCTTGTTATCGAAGTATAGGAGGAAATGAACGTATTATTTGTTAAAATGATAATAACTGAATCAAGCTTGAGTCGTAAAAATTAAAAATTTCTTTTAGTGATCTAAATCAATAAATTAAAATATGATAAATTGGATTCAAACAGTTAAAATTTTAATTAAATGAAGTAAAAATAATATTTTTTATTATAATTATTAATTCATAATATTTATTAGTTAATATAATATCATTTTATTTAAATTAATAATTTATTGAATTTAAATTTAATTTATTGATCAGATTAAGTCAAGTGAAATTTATCATCTCTTTGGGACTGAGAGTGATATTATGGTTATATGGTAAGAGAAAAATAATAGAATTATTGTTATGATTTTATTTTTGAAAAATAGTATAATTTTTTTTAGGAAATAAACTATCTAAAAGAACACAAGGTTTTATGAAAATGTTTAATTTCAATATGAATTATCTTTTCTTAAAGAAAAATATAACTTTCAGAAATTTTTTACTTTATATTATAATAAATTAATATATTTTGTCGCCTTATCATAATAATTAATATATTTTATTAACATATTTTATTATATTTTGAATAAATACGAAATTTAAAAAAAGTTATTTTCTTCTAATTCGCAGCAAAGTAAAAACCAAATTTTATATTGTATTTTTAATTTTTAATTTTAATTTTGTCTTGTCTTCTTAATTTTTTTCTTAAAGAAAACCCATACCCCATAACTTTCAATTTGTATTTCCCATTTATCATCGTTAAAGTAGGCAAAATTTGTCACTTATTACTGAAACCCCAAATTATAACAATAATTAGGGATGGCAATCGTAGGCACCTGGACGTTGCCCATGATATGCATAGCTTAGATAGGCTCGATTTATTTATTTTTTTAAAAATTAAAATTGACGTCATTTTGTCTCTTTCAATTGGTCAATCAGGATTTGGCCCATTGACTTGAAGTAAGGATAGGTCAAGTTGAGTGATACCGGGTCAGAATGCCATGTCTAATAATACCTAATCCTATCAATTCTGTAATAAACTCTCACTCCTCTTTTAATTTTGAAATTCCTAATTCTAAAAACATATGGTTGATTTGAGAGTCATTTTCGTTCTTTTATATTCTGATTGAATAATTATTGCCGCATACAAAAGGGAAAAGCTTGAAGGCGATATTTCAGGAGAACTAGACAAGAAATAATTAAGATGAAATGTTCTTTAAAAGAGGGGGACACACAATCATAGATAGAGATGACGCTGGTCGGGTTTGGATTCGGTTCGAAACTCCGTCAAATTTGAGACACACAAGTTTGAGCCACCTGAAATATTTTAAAATTTCTTAAAATAACATCATTTTTTAAAATTTTCGAATTTTAGATGGAGCAATCTAAATCTAAATTCAATTTAAAAGCCTACAAATTAAAAAAAAAAAGTGAGTCCACTTTCAAACTCGAACCCGAAACCCTATCAAGATTGACTAGGTTTGTTAATTTAAATACTTAATATTTTTATTTGAAATAATAAAAAGTCGTAATTTTATTTAAATATATACATTAAATTAAGTAATTGTTTTTAATTTATTGTCTAATATAATTAACAATTTTAAAAATTAATAATTGATTTATAAAATGAAGTTCATTTTAAAATTTTCAATAAAATTATGATTTTTTATTAATTGACTCTATTTTAAATTATTAAAAATTATATTATTATAAATTGTTAAAAGAACTTTTTTATTAAATATTTATCACTTGTTTTAATATAAATTATTAAATGTTAACTATCTGTTAAACATGTAACAATATAATTGTTCTTACATTATCTTAACAAGAATATAAGTTAAAGTAATTTAATAATTTTTCATTTTTTAATTAATATAGTATTTTTAATAATTTAAAAATAATTTTTAAAGGGAGTATAAATTATAAATTCAAGAAAAAGACTTCTGGGCGTCTCTTGCTATTTCATTGTTACATTTTCCCTGCATTTCTACTTCTTCCTCTGTCAGTCTCACAAGCGCGCACGCGCACACACGCTATCTCTTGGTCTCTTTTGCCTGCCTAGCCGACAACATATGAGCTAACGAACGGTAAGACGTCACTTTCACGTCCCGTTCTGTTTGCTTCTCCTTCTCTTACATGCCTAAAGAAGCCAAGTGATGTGCTGCTGATGGTCAAGCATGTGTCAGACACTACTGCATTTCCATTTATCTTTTGCCACTTTTCTTTTTTCCTTTTAATGTTTAAACAGTTCTTTTGTCTGATGAACAGTGTCAACAGCTCCTTATCTGTGCCAATTTCATCGGTTTTGGCTTCGTACATCATCGGTCTGGGTTGGCAAAGCTTATTGACTCATGGCTCAACGGGTAACTCTTTCTGTACCCTTTTGTCTATGTGTTTGAAGGTGTAGTTTTACTTCTATAGCTCATTTCCATATCTGCAAATGGTGTCAGTGAGTATGTTTGGTGAAAAAGTTGAAACCTTGAAATGCAGGAAGAGGGGTGGCCTCTTGGGCTTAGACCAGTTAATGCAAGAGTTGGGTTGGTGAGAAATCGTGGCTCCAATGGATCAGTTTCGTTTAGTACGTTGCTCACTGGTTCTCCAACATCTTCCTCTTATTCTTCTTCAGATCTTGACACAGAGGTTATCTTTTCTTTTATTTTCCATTTATTTACTCTTCATTTCACCATCAACTTGTGGGTTATAAGCTTGCATTGTTTCAATGATACGTGTTTTTCAGTTCATCGATGCATTTAGCGTATTGGTTGTCACAATCAATGAAGACATATCTTGTTCGCATTCACATTTTTTTGGCTCTCCAAGTTTGTGGCTTTTATTATCAATGGAATCTTCTGCAGTTAATAGACATTCTCATTTTGACTAGCTATGCGTTGGTTTTATTCAAGTTCTAACTTTTGACATCCACAAGCTTAGAGTCCTTATCCTTTTCCTCAATTAATGAAACATGACTCAATCTGAGCAAGTTCCCAATCAAAATGAGTTCTAAGAGTGATTTCCATAAACATTAACAGCTACCTTCTGTACTTGCAATCTGAAAAGTTGAATCCGCTTTCCCTATCCACATGGTGTATCATGATGGTCTTTTGACTCTGCAGTTGTTCACAGCTCCTCTGTAAAGTGTTACACTTTATTGTTTATCACAGAAAAACAGTGCTTTAATAATCAATTGGTTCTGTGGCCTGAGATGGGGAGGATGTTATTGTATTTGGAAGTTAACATCTTGCTTTATAGACGGTGAAGTTGATTCCGAACTGTTGTTAATGCCCATCTCTTGCTTTATGAACTATATTGTTAATTCCCATCTCTTTTTTCCACATTGAAATCAAATGGTCAGTGGAGTTCAGATACACCTTAAACTATATAGCTAGAATTCTCTTAACAAATATCTAGGCATTGAAATAAAGGGTTTTTGGATTAGTAGACTTATCTTTTACTAGTGCAGGATCATCTTCTCTTTATTCTTACTTGATCCTGCAATTAATTGCAGTCCACTTGGTCTTTTTTGCACGACAAAAGCATCACACTTGGAAGCCTGATTGGAATTTCTAGCATTCTAGAGTTGTCCCGAAGATCAATCAGGGGAAGAGCAGTAGAACCCTTAAAGGAACAGAAGAACTGCAGATCAAAACCATGGTTATTCTCACTATGCTCAAGGCTAAGCACTGATGCTATTAACACAAACAACACTCCTTCACTTGGTCACTTCCTTGAAGTTGAGAGAAGAGCTGCTAATATTCAGAGGAGGAACTTGAGCCCCATAACGTGTGGTCCTAATGATTTGTCTTCAGTTCTTTCCAGTTCTGGTCTGAATTCCCTGTTTGTCGATGACCATGTTGCTCCTGAGCCAAATGCTTCAATGGGGTCAATTGGTGGGACAAGATCCAACACAGAATTATTAGAACATGAAAGTGGATCCGGAGGTCCATTACTACTCTCACGTTTGTGTGGACAACTCATTAAATGATCACTTTGCTTCTTCCTGGGGTCTGGTCATTAAATGGCAATTCTGCAAGAGGGATTGTGAAGTCCTTCACCTGGAAGAAAACAAAGCAGTGAATTGTGTTTAGATTCATTGGGATGGTCTATATTGGTCTATATTGCTAAATGTGGCTATGGACTAATTGATTCGTCCGAGTCTTTTGGGGTGACAATTTAATAAATTAAACCGTTAAATCATAAAAATTTTGAACGGACTAATTATTAGTTCAATTTTTAACTTTTCAATTTAATTTACTTTAATAATTCTTGTTATTAAAAACTGATAAGTTTATTAATTAATTAATTAATCATTTTTTTAAATTAATAAGTTATTATAAACTAACATAAATTAATTAATTTTTATTTAACAATTTTTTTCTATTAAATTTTATATTGTTCGATGAATAAGAATAATCTTTTTTAATTGAATTTTTATTTCTTTAATTTCATTCAATTTTTCATTGATTTTATATTATCTAATACCGGTTGAACTTTTTAAATCTTAAAATTCTTGTTTTACTCATTTAATTTTCAATTTTTTTAAAACATTGCTTCTAATACCCTATGATTATTTTTAAAATATTTTATGGATCAATATTTTTCAAAAAAATCATACTTTGCTAAATAAATACATATACTCCTTGAAATATGACATGTTTAAAATTAAGTCACCTATTAATTTCGTTTAGGTCTTATAACGAAAATCTAATTTATTTAATAAAATATAAAAATATAATCTTTATATAAATAACTATTTATTTATTTTTATTTTTACTACATTTAATCAAAACTAGTGTATGGTATGACTTATAATTAATTTTACAAATTAAAGAAGACTTTAAAGGAAAGAATAATACTTAATAAGGTGACAAGTAATGTTCGAATAAATATCAAGAAGTGACCCTTAAAGGATGATCGAGTTGGTAGAGTGGAGGGAATGGGCTCAAAAGATTCTGTGTTCGAATTCCTCTACCTACACTCTTTCGACCGAGTCTGTTATACAGGACTTGACTAATGTGGAGTACTCGGTTGGTGTGATTTATAGGCTATAGCGTCAATTCGAAGATTTATCCCGTATGCATCTAAAAGATAGCGGCTACGGATTCCTCCGTTCCAAAAAAAAAATCATGAAGTGATTTTTTCTATATATATAACTATATAAGAGCTTAAGTAATCTTAAGAAAAAAAAAGGTTTGAGAAGTATCTTAAAACTTGGTTGCAACTCTACAAGATCTCTCAAATTTCAAAACTAGCAAGATCTTAATTTTTCCATTGTTTGTCTGGATGTTTGATTCTAACAATCTAGTTTGATTATCATTGCGTTTACTTCAAGTGATAAGTGAATATCTAGTTCCAAAAAAATCTCAAATCAATTAAAGATGTAAATATTAAAAGGTAAATAAATAATTAAAAATTAAAAATTAACTAACTAAATGACTGATTCTAATCATTTTATAATAATTAAACCCAAAATTAATTATTATTAATGAGTTCTGCATTCAAAATCAATTATTGTAACGAGTTCTACACTCAAAAGGACCGAAACACAGTTTTGTTGCATCACCGAGAAGGCCTACATGGACCTTATGTTGGACAAACAGAGGAAACAAGTTAAACCCTAAGCCCAAAACCCTTTGATCATCTCTCACTCACGTTCTTCTCTGCTCTTTCCTGGAACAGCCAAAGCAAACCTGCAAACACAATGGTTCGCAGCATCAAAAACCATAAAAAAGCGAAGAGAAAGACGAAGGTTCATCAATTTTTGTTCCTTGATATCAGTTTTCAATGAAGGGATTAATTCAGTTTTGGGTTTTTTGCTTGGTTGGTTATCGTTTTTTGTTTGCTGTCTCTGCAATTAAACATGCAGGGTTCGAAGAAAGGAGATGGGTCATCGTCTTCTTCCCATGCGGTGGTGCCCTCGACGCCAGCAAGAGTGTGGCAGCCAGGAGTGGACCAGCTGGAGGAAGGAGAAGAGCTTGAGTGTGACCCCTCCGCTTACAATTCTCTTCATGCTTTTCACATTGGATGGCCTTGCTTGAGGTTTCATATTTCTTTACTTTGTCTCTTGTTTCTACTGTCATAAAGCTAGGAGCTTATCTTTGTTTGAACTTTTAATTGGTTGATATATTTGTTGGCCATGTTCAAATGGTATTGTAATGAAAATTTGCCGGCTTATTGTATACTTTTGTTCTTGTAAAGCTTTGATCTTTGATGTTGGAGTTACAGATTTTTTAGGGGTTCTCGCACTTTTTAATGTTTGCACAATATGCTGCAAGGATAGCTGTATGAACGTGATCTTTCAGCTTGAGTCGAAATTCATTTTGTTATAACTTGCTGTAGTTGCTTTTCGGATTAATAGCTTCCAGTAATCTGATGTCAGGGTATTTACATGTTTGATATACCTTGAGTATATCTATCTGGTCATTCCTTTTGATTTACCTGGATGTTCTTGTTATGTGGTGATTTGGAGTACCCTTTGGCAGATTGTTGATTTATATTCTTTATTATTCTATATTGAGTACTTGTTTATGTTTTCTTATGCATCCTTCTGATGACTTTCTTTTGGCAGTTTTGATATTGTGCTTGATTCACTGGGATTGATTCGGACTGAATTTCCACACTCAGTGTATTTCGTTGCTGGAACTCAGGTGAGAATCAACTTGCTATAGAGTTTTATTTTTCTTTATTCTGTGAGAGGATGCTTTATAAAACTGAAGCAATTGCCTTATAATTTTATTATTCCAGTGTATTGCTATGATTGTTTTCATTTGGAAAGGAGGTGTAATTGATCTCAAATTAGCTTTTTTTCATATTCAGGCAGAGAAGTCTTCTTGGAATTCTATTGGGATTTTTAAGGTGTCGAACATATCGGGTAAAAGGCGTGACATGGTGCCTGCTAAGGCTTCTGCCGGTGACACTGAAATGGAGAGTGAGAGTAGTGATAGTGATGAAGAAAGTGAAGATGACGAAAATGGTGGATCTCTCACCCCAGTTTTGCAGGTTACATATTTTTCTTTGCATTACCCATGCTTTACATCCTCTAATAATGCACATATGTTGAGTATTATAATGCACATACGTTGAGTATAACTTTTCACATATTGATGAACAGCTGCGCAAGGTGGCTCATGAAGGATCTGTTAATCGTATACGTGCAATGACACAAAGTCCCCACATATGCGCTTCTTGGTCAGATACTGGTCATGTGCAGGTTATAGACATTACCCTTAGAACCTATGTTCTTGAGCTCTTGGATAATGAAGCTCTGATCATTTCAGTTTATGAGCTATGCCCATGCCATTCAATAATTTAGGAATCATAGGAATGGCATCTGCTCTTTTAGTTTCTCTTGACCATCTTTTGATTGATCATAAAAGTGCAGATATGGGATGTCAGCAGTCATCTGAATGCCTTGGCAGATTCAGCAACAGAAGCTTCACGGGGTGGTTCTGTAGCTTTTAATCAAATGCCATTAGCCAAATTCAAGCACAAGGATGAAGGATATGCAATAGATTGGAGTCATCGAGTTGCTGGAAGACTGGTATCTGGTGATATCTCTTCTCTTTTTCTGTTGCCCTTGTCTTTGAATATTTTTCATCTTTAGATACAAAATTTGTAGATCTTCTAAGTTCTAAGGATCTCTAATTGTTTGAAGGTGACTGCAAGAATTCTATACATTTATGGGAGCCCACATCTGGTGCATCGTGGAATATTGATCCTAAGCCATTTGTTGGTCATGTTGCAAGCGTGGAAGATTTACAGGTCTGTATTCCATTTCAAGATCTATGCAGGTATCCCTTTTAACCGTTCAATATACTATTGTAACATCATTTGGTTTCTATATTGCAGTGGAGCCCTACAGAAGATGCGGTGTTTGCCTCTTGCTCTGCAGATAAGACTGTTGCAATATGGGATACTCGCATGGGGAAGTCACCTGCCATTTCCTTTAAGGCACATAATGCCGATGTCAATGTCATTTCGTGGAACAGGTTGCTGATTACTGGTGCCATCTTTTATACCCAATTTCAAGAATTTTTCATCTTCTTTTTGATGGTTGACTTGACTTGCTTCTTTGGTTTTGATAGGTTGGCTAGTGTTATGCTAGCATCTGGAAGTGATGATGGGACATTTTCCATTCGTGATCTTAGATTACTATCACCAAAAATGGTATGTAGATTCTGCCTTTGAAGGAAGGCAACTGCCATTTTCTTTTGTTGTATAAGTTTTTCCGAGGCGAGAAAACACTTAATTGATCTCTCTCCATGTCTTTTCCCCATATGGCAAGGTTCATTAACATCAAGATATTGGCAATTTATTCTTATGAGCTTCCTCTTGATCTTTCAATTGAAGTGTTTGATCTTGTACATAATTTTTCAGGAAGAGGACAAGTCCCTAGTAGCACATTTCGAATACCACAAACATCCAGTTACATCCATTGAATGGAGTCCACATGAAGCCTCCACGTTGGCAGTTTCTTCTTCGGACCATCAATTAACGTATGTGAACATGTGATCAAGAGCAACTTACATAGCTTGCATTTAGATACTGTTTCATTTATGTTTCTCGTCCATGATTCCCAAATTGGGTTTACACTTGTAGAATATGGGACCTTTCCCTGGAAAAGGATGAGGAAGAGGAAGCAGAATTCAGAGCCAAAACGAACGAACAAGTAAATGCCCCGGCAGATTTACCTCCCCAACTTCTTTTTGTTCATCAGGTACTCTTCACCAAAATTCAATTCTTACTATAGATTAAACTAAAAAATGTGCATTTTGAGTCTCTTATTTGATTCTCATGTATGGTTGAACAGGGACAGAAGGATTTGAAAGAACTTCACTGGCATGCTCAGATTCCTGGTATGCTTGTGTCCACTGCAGCAGATGGCTTTAACATCTTGATGCCCACAAATATACAGAGTACTCTTCCCTCTGAAGGTACTTGAG
>JAOSBN010000005.1:46285334-46299389 GCA_027563595.1 Erythroxylum suave | reverse complement strand
TTAAACTTTTATTTAATAGTTGAAAATACTCTAGCTGGATATCATTATGTAAAATCAACTGGCCTACTTCAGAAGAGGACGAGACCGCACTTTGTAGCTTGGAGATCATGGAAAATCAGAGTTAGCTTTTTCAAGGGAAGCATCAAAGAAGCACCTCTTTTAACTTAATAATAAGAAAAGTTTTGGAATGCTTGATTAGTCAATATTAAACATCGTGAAAAGCTCACCATGACTTTGTAAAAGAACGAATTGCTGTCTGTTGAGACTTAAACTTTGATAGGGTATATTCAAAAGAAGTTCCTTCCTTCAAGTTCAATCCAAATGGCTGTTTAGACGAAGATGATCATTTTCACTAGATTAAAACGAAGTCTTGATTAGCATATTTGATACAATCTCCAAAGTCATAAACCCCATTTTGGTAAACATGCTAATACATTGAAATCTAGAAGTAATACACATCAAGAAACAAACCAAAGCAAAGAAAAAACCACAGAAGACCTACCGGTCTAGGGTTTTCCTTCTAGCTAATCTTGAAGAAGACTAACAGATTCCTTAATCCCATCTCGGTGTAATTTCTTCTTGAAGGCGAGAATTCAAGGTGTTCATGCTATGGTTTCAGAAGTAATATCCTAAAATTTGCAGTTGAACCTAAACTGACCAAAAAAAGCTGAAGCTTCACCACATAAATTAATCTATAGTGGCTGGCTAGTGGAAGAAGAGCTAAAGCTAGACAGATCTGTCCACGCAGTACTACTCCAGTACTGATCATTCCCTGGATTATTCATTCCCAGAAACTGCCTGGACAAGTTCATCTCCTGATTTTCCTCCATTTTCACTGGAGCCAACAGAGTTGCTCCAGAACTGGATATCTTTGGTCTCACTTGACTTGCTCCACCATAAGCATGCGTTTGTTCAACACTTCCTTCAAATGGATATAAACCTGAAGAAGACGTTGAATCTAACCCACCCAAGAAGGGAAATTGTTGATGTTGCAAACGCCATTGATCTAAACCTCCTATTGAGAGAAGTGAACTACCTGAACCTCCACTTCCATCAAGACCAACACCAGCTAAACCATTCCCTATTTGAAAGCTCAGATCACTTGATCCTCCAACTGGAGCTGAAAGCCCACTGCCGTAATTTAAACCTATGTCACCGGTTGAAAAATCAGTGAGATGATGTAGAGGAGCCATGAACCTTAGTTGAGGAAGCTGGGGTCCAAGGCCTATTATATCGCTTGTTCCACTATTAGAAGAGACGGTGCTCGTAGAGCGAGGGGAACAAGTTTGCCGGTCGCTGCTCACCGGAGACTTTGAGCTGCTTCCCCCTTTACTTCTCTTGTTCCTCCGGCAACCACCTCCAACTGGGACATTTCTTAGGGCACCCCCTCTGGTCCAGTACCTTCTACAGGTTTTGCAGAAGTGGCGAGGCTGTGAAAGACTGTAGTTGTTGAAGTAACAAAACTTTGTGTTGGTTGATTCACATCTCGGACATTTTAATGCTACCTCTGGCATAGGTATGTTGGCCAACCGAGCTCGATCGGCCATTGAACCTGGCCTGATCGAACCTGCACCGCCAGTTCCATGAGGCTGCGCAGGAAGCAGTGGTGGTGGTGGCTGTGGAGGAAGAAGCTGACTGCTTGAACCAGAAGTTGCACCAACTTGATGATGATTTGATTGCTGTAAAATCGAGCAAAAGTGATAATCAAATATCTGGTATATTCAAAACAAGATATATACAAACAAAAGCTAGCAGGAATATTTATCTTTTGAAAAATTTTCTGCTTTATAGACAAAAAAATCATACAAAAAACAAAAATTGAAGAACAACCCTTACTCGTTGAAAGTTGGCTGGATCAAGATAAGGTGGGATGGAAGGAAAAACCATGGTGCTTGAGCTTTCTCTTTTTGTAAAGTTTGATGGGTGTGTTTTTATTTTCTGCTCTCTTTCTTTTGGTAGAGAATACAAGTGGAGAATCACATCAACAAGGAGTCTTTTGTGCAGAGAGACAGGTAGAGAAAGAAAGATGAGAAGATGGAAGGTGGGATGAGAACCTAAGCTAACATAAAGCAAGGACCTTTATATATAAATATCAATATATATATACATATATATATATATCCACAAACTATATAGTGCTACTCTATTTGTTTTTGTTTCTTTCTTTCTTAATTCATAAGCTTCCTTTCTGATTCTTTGTGTGCGGTGCTTTGATCGATTGATAGCTAGTGGACTCCTACAAAAGCTTGCTTACTTAGTGAGGTGGTTACTTAGTGTATGCTTGAGAGAGATATAAAGTTGATTAGTTACTTAGTGTATGCTAGAGAGAGAGGTATAAAGATGATTACCACTAGAATGAGATAAACAATTTAAAGTGCATGTTATTTTATATTATTTTCACTAATACATTGGATCCAATCAAAACTATGAAATTAAACTTGCATTGATTAGAAATAAAATGTATGCAATATGAATAACAGACGTAAACTAATCAATTATCACTAATATGATAACTCAACTCGGTACTTAAATTTAACTTAAATTAATAATTTAAGAAGATATCTTAAATTATTGATTTGATTAGAGTTTAATTAGCTAGATTTGAATTTAAGAGTTGAGTTGAATCGTCATGTAACCATTATTTGATTAGGTCACGTTTAATATTAATATTGTGTTGTGTGTGGCTTATCGTTTTTTAATTAAAGTTTAAAAGAAAGAATTTTTTAAAGAATTAAAAATAAAATTTGTGACTAAGTTTTAGTGGTATCATAAGTAATAAAAATAATATTTTAATAAAAAATTGAATTAAGGTACAATGAGAAAAAAAAATAATAGGTAAAAGGAAAGGAGTGAGTCCATGTGTCCCCGACCGGATGAAACCTTTTCCCCGGTCTAGCCTGTTCCATTCCCCACTCTTTGCTTTACTTACTTTGCATGGGAATATATGTATGTGGCACATCATCGCTACCACCACTCTCCATTTGATGCGCGTGATTTCCAGTCTCCACTTTCGTTTTGGTCAATAGTCAAGGTCCTTGATTAGTGATTAAGCAACTTTTTCTAAAAATATTAAACAGCATTGAATTGAATGAATGATAAAGTTTACATGCGGACGTTAATAAAACCCTAATGTTCGGACAATAACGCTGACTAAGGACACCACATGAGGCAACCCTTCAAAATGCAACATTGGAGATAAAATGCTGGCGTACAAACAATAATTTACAGAGGTTGTTAAGTAATTAGGGTAAAACAGACTCCTCCTTTCTCAACAATTTTTAGAAACTTCTCGATTTGGTAGGGTGCGATGGTGATGACAAAGACGTTGGGATGTCGATGCACTCAACGTTCCTTCACAAAGAACTATCACACTTAGATCGGCTTCAAAGAGAATACATTATAGGTATCATTCTCGACTACGTATTTGCCATTATCACAATTTTGGGTAACCCATTTTTTGTGGTGTCCATCTCCACAGATCCTGTTCAGAGGCTGCTATGATGGTCAGCTAGGGAGATCCTACACTCAAGTAATACGACTTGTTCTGAACCCTTCTTGTTAAGATTAATTAGGTTTTCACAAAATATATAGTTCTCTGCCGATTTCAGGAATTGGGAGTCTTTAGGCCAATCCTGACTAGGAAGGAGTTTTTCTGAGGAAACCCTTCGCTTCCATCAGGTAAATATCCTTTACTACTGTTCCAAACCTCGATGATTTCCTTTGCTACAAGTGAATAAATTATGGGTTAATCCTTTTTTTGTGATTTCCATCTCCACAGACACTACTTTGAGGCTACTATGGTAGTCAGCAGGGGAGGTCCTCCACCCGGTCAGACGATTCAATCTGAATCCTTTTTGTTGAGATTAGGTTTTTCATAGTGACTCTCTATCAATTTTAAAGATCGGGAGTCTTCGAGCCAAACCCGACTAGGAACAAGTGAGCTTTATTTTTAAGTTAGAAATCTTTTTGTTAATCTATGAAGTTTCTTCATTTTATTTGAATAATATCTATAATGTAAGTAATATAATATTTTTATATAATAAATGTGCTTGTATTATCATTTATTTACAATTTTTCCTAATTATTAGAAAACTCAATTAGTTTAGTCAGTTTAATCTTTAAAATCATGAACCGTCCAACTTTTTAGTTTAGTTTTTAACTTTATGTTCAATTTACTTTAACAACTCTTATTCTTAAAAATGGATAAGTTTATTAATTAATGAATCAATTTTTATAAATTAAAATTTCTTATGAACTAAAATGAATAAATAAATTGTCATTTAACAATCTTTTTCAATTAAAGTTCTATTAGTAGAGGCAATCTTATTTAATCATATTTTAAATTATTTAATTTTATTTAATTTTTAGTCAATTTTATAAGAATTTAATATCGATTAAACAATTTAAACCTTAACCTTTTTGTCTTATCGATTTAATTTTCGGTCTGATTTTTAAAATATTGATACTTCCTTATCAATTAGTATAAAATAGTTTATGTCAAGCTAGTAATTATTAATTATAATATACACTTTCAAGGAAGAAGCAAGAAATTTAAAAGACTTACTTTGAAAATGTAATATAATTGTTATAATGCATAAATATGGAAAATATTTATACTGATTATTGAAAAGATATTTATTGAATTCAATTTCAATTTTTATAATAGGTGTTAAAAATTAATCTCACTTTTTTTATATTACATATATATAGAGAATATTTATAATAATCTTATTATAAGTACATATGTTTGATAAATATGACCATTTTTCATAAATGCACATTGAAGATATTTACAAATTTTGCTTCAATTTTTATTAATGATTAAAAAACTCAATTGGTTTAACTAGTTTAACCTTGAAAACCTTGAACTAATCAACTTTTTAGTTCGATTTACTTTAATAACCCTTATTCTTAAAATATTAATCAATTTATTAATTAATCAGTATGTTTTAAAAATTAATTAACAAATTTGTTTCAAAAATTAACTAATTTTATGATATTTAATATTGATTGAATCTTTTAAACCTTAAACATTAAGTATAAATTAACTCTAATATAAATTTAAATTAATATCTGAAAAATCAAAATCACTTTGTGAAATCATATTGATTTTATAAATTTTATATTATGTGTTAATTGTTATAATAAAGATTCAATAATTTACAAGTTTAGCGTATATTATTTACTTTTAACATGTAAAACATATTTCTAATCGAAATTGTAAAGAACTCAAATGTTGTATGAATGGTTAAATTAATCTTTATGTCATTAAAAAATATGTTATTGTTATGCAATATTAAGAAAATATAAAATATTTTTCAACTATAAATTTTTACTTACTATTAATTATTTATTATAAATTAGATAAATGATATTTAATATGGACACAATCGTAAAAAAAGTCAAAATATAAATATAAATTTCAAATTTTTGATATTTTAAAATTTTAACGAGTTAATAATTTAAAATTAAATACTCATATGAACACTAAATTTTTATGATCTAAAATATTCTAAGAGTTGAATATTATTGAAGAATTTTGACCTAAGACCATTCGATTACTTAATTAGGAATGACAATGAGTCAAGCTTGACTCAATAGTTTCTACCCGAGCTTGAGGTTCCATCGTGTCTAAACTAGTTCTACTCGATCCGACTCAACCTAAATTTTTTGAAAATTTAAAAATATAAAATAAAGTCTCTTTTTTGTAAAATGATGTGTATTTTATAGTTGTCCAACCTCGGGCTAGGTCGGGCTTAGGTAGCTTTAGCTCGAACTTAGTCTAATGCTCAATTTTAAAAAAAAAAAAGCTTGGGGCTCTATCTGATCTCCGGTCAACACGAGCTCAGGCCCAAATGTCATCACTATAATTAACAGCAATGTGTACATTTTTCTCCTACTTAAAATGACATTTATTACAATGAATAGTTTAAACGTTAAATTGGTCACGTTGTAAAGCATAACACCACGTAAAATAATTAAAAACAACAAATAAGTTCAGTTTATTAATATTTTAATAATTTTTATTAAAAATTAGTCAATTTATTAATTAAATAATTAAATTTTGTCAATTAATTAATTTTATAAACAAGAAAAACTAATTTATTTTTATTTAAAAATTTTCTTTTAATTAAGCTTTAATTTATTTTATAAACAAAGATAATCTTTTTCTTTAGTCTTATTTCAAACTTTTCAATTTTATTGAATCTTTATTATATATTAATTTTATAACAGTTTAATAATATATATTAAATTTTAAACATGTCAATCTTACTATTTAAAACATCATAATGAATTGGTTGGTCCAAAAGAAAAGGAAAAATATCACCTAATTGTCCAAAATCAACTTAATTAGGCTATGAAGGCTGGATCAGTGGAGGTATTACTTAAATCAATTCAATCACCCCCGGTTAATGATCCTCTAGTTCTTTGAATATGTTCCTTGATCGGATCAATTGCGGACGTCTCGCTTTCAATAGCAGTGTGAGAGTTGAAATTACTAAAAGACTTGAGGCTAATGAGAAGTTGATGTTGAACAAGATCAATGATCAATCATCAACTAACTAATCAATACGTAACAACTCATTGTGCGCAAAAATACACAGACTGCGTAAAAACTTGAAAAACCTTAAAATTTCAGATTTACCTCTTCTAAGAGTCTAAAACTCTTAGAGTAGGGCCTTAAGGGTTTAAGACTAGTCCAATAAAATTGAGATACCTAATATATAAAAATAAAAATAATAATAAAGAAAACCAGCTGACGCAAAGGTCTTGTCTTTTGTATTGGTCAGAAGGAAGGACATGTCTAAACCGACAAGTGAGTTCATGTCATGGTTCACCTGCCTCCTGCTTACGGCACCTTTAATAGATTCGTGATAAGGAAAACTATGGATTCCTGAAAAGTTCCTCCCACCAGAACAGCCGGGTCAATTTTTATCTTATTCAAAACTCAAAAATGCAGAAATCTCGAATTGACTGACTCGAAATCATTTTAACCCTTCTGAACTCAACTCAAGCCAGTCAACTCGGGGTTTAGGCGTTGACGTCAAGCAAGGCTGAGTTCGGACCGAAATGCCAACTCGAATGTCAGTGTCCACGGTGCTGCTCGTGAGGCAATCACCTGGTGAAAGTATTGGCCGATTTGTGTGTGGGAAAGAATGCGGCATTACGTATGCATAACTATTTACACTGTTTAGACCTGAAATTTTCAGAATCAAGAAGTTTTACAAGAAGTTTCTCCAGCCTCCTTGAGTTTGTACTTGGCTTGACAGCACTTGGACTCCCAAAAAAAACACAGGGATCTTTACCAAAAGCAGAGTTTCCTATACACCAACCACCTGGAGTAAACCTTCCCTCTGATCTCTTTAATATCTCTTCATCGATCTTTCTGAGAACATGATGGTCCTTTGTGAACACACGAGCAAAAGGAGCACCATTCTCTACCATGTCTTCAAAATGCTCCAAAGTTAAATTTATTGGGTTTTGCTTTGGAGGATTATCCCACCTTATGTAACGCAAATCATGATTAACAGTAGTATTCTGGAAATCCTTATGGTTGCAGATAACAGTATGGAAATAACCCTCTTGGGATGACAGGAAGTTTGTATAATACATGAGAAGAGTACGAGGCAGATTATCCCATCCCCAGACACAGAGTTCAAGAAATGACTTGGACAGCATCACCCATTCAGAACCTGGAAGAAGATAGTTTATGCGTGTTTGTTAGAACAACAACCACAACAACCAAGTGGAAGTCCCACTGATACATGAGGTCCGGAAAAGTCCAGTAGTAGCAGACAGTCTTACCCCACTCTAACATGTTTGTCAGAACAGAAATGGAAATGAAGCAATGTGATGTCTCCATATTTCATATAATACCGAAAACTGGCTAAAAATAGAAGTCTTGACTGAAACTTCCACATGACAGACAGTATTTTTATAGCATTTCAAGCTTCACGTCTAAGTTCAGAGGTTAATGTCAATTTTAAATCATCTTCTTTTCCTAAAAAATCTTTTCACCTTAGAACTTTAACCGCTAGGACGTAGCCCTTACGATTAAACAAAAATAGCAACCTCAGGAAATTCGAGTACCAGTAATAAACTGGCATAAAACAGAAGATCAAGGCAAACTGATGACAATAAGGCAAAGATAAGTGAGTTTCATACCCATAAACAATTTGAAAGAAGCAGGAAGTGATCTTTTATCTTTAGCCCAAAATACACCAGATTTCTTTGAGTGATACAAGGCTGGATCTACGATGATAGGTCTTGCTCTCTGGTGCCTGGAAGTTTAAAATGAGTGTTAGCCGTAGAAGAACCACAAAGCAATAGTATTTCATAAAATCCAGGTTACTGTATCCTCACTCTTTCCATCCAAGACTACTAGTGTGCTCTATGAAGTTCAGATCCCTAGGCAAGTATGAGAAAATGTGCAAGATATCTGGAAAAAAAAAGAAGGATAAAGAGTCAGCAAACAATCGGTTATTTGCTTGGCTCAACAATTAGAATATGTTATCAGGAGTTCAAAAATAGTTCTGCATAGAAGTATGCTTGTTTACATGAGGGTATTGCTTTTTAGCAAGTCTACCTCAGCTCTCGATGGTTAATTAGTCGCACTTATCTCATTGTTTGCTATCAATTTAACACTATCAACAGGTTAGGAATTCAGATGCCCCAAACCAACTGACATTATAGAGTAAAAAAGAATTCAAAGCTTTAGTTATTCGATTGTGACAAAGTCTGTAATTATCAAAGATACAGGTGGAGCTACAAGATCATCACATCAACAATATCTAACAGCATTATGGTATAGTATATATGAGAAATCCATCCGATTTCTAAATGTTGAGTTTAGAAATGGATGCAAATCCCAAAAATGGCATATCAAAATGAGAAAGATTAAAAGTTACCGTCCTGAACCCTAGTGATCAAAGGTTTCAAAATTATTTGAAATAAACATCTTTATGAGGCGTTTTACTGAGCTTATCTCCCAAAATCTTAAAACTACAAAAACGGAAATCATTATGGCTTTTAAATGAGGATGAATTTCATAATTCCAATCCTGTCATTCTGGTCTACCAGCATTTCCTCTCACATAAAAGACTATTATCAAGGCATAGTATCCACCATTTCGTTCCATTTCAAAAACCAAAAGAAAATATCATTATTAACACCCAATATCTTCAGTTAACAGAACGTCAAGCTAGTGAGCGTATCCAGGTCCAACTAAATTCAACGTAAGCCTTAAACCAAATGCTAAAATACCAACTATACAACAAAACCCTTTTCGCAACATCACTACACATAGTATGATCACCGCATGCAGATTATAACATTAACCCAACATCTAACATCTAAAATCACATATTCATATAACCAATTAATCAGATATTCACCAAAAACAAATCCCCAAAGAGGAAGTCATCAACCCAATGGAAGAATTGGCATAAAGTTACCGTCTTGAGGCATGACAGGATAATCCTTAGCGCTTAGATTAACAAACCAGTCCCAATCACCAGCCAGCTTCAACAAAATCGCAACCCCATGAAGCGTACTAGCAATCGAAGTGGGACCCTTATAAGTAACCAAATCAGCTTTACCAATCACCATCACATTCCTAAACTCTCTAATCACGCTCTCCGACTTGGCATATCTCGCGAGCTCAATCCTCTCCGAGTCCAACGCTTCGAGATCGAGATGCAACAAGTAGTAATTCCTCGGATGGTACGCCGCTTGCAGCAATCTCTTCACTTGCGAACCATCGCCTCTCGTCCCGCTTATCAAGTACGCGAGTCTCGGCAATCTCGGAAGAGAAGAGTAATGTTCACCGTCAAAACCGGTGCGTGTTCGTCCGCCATCACTTGGTTTCGGAGACGTGGAGTGGCCTACAAAGAGAAGGAGGGTCACCAAGAGTACGGCTAGTGTTGCTAGAGGTAAAAGACATGTTCGATCTAGACAATAGGGATTGTGACTGTGAGTTCGCTTCATTTGAGGTTTTCGTTAGAGAAGTGTACGTTTTGGGTTGGAGATTTGAGGGAGTTCCGTGGTGGTTGTCGGTTGGCCAGTCGGTGTTGTCGGTCGGATGTTGTGGTCGGAGAGGGAAAATGGTACGAATTTAATTTCAACATAGGTCATGATAACGTGCTTCGTGTAGCGTACACTCTTCAATGATCTTGCTGTTCCGCAACCGTTCGATTGGAAGAAAAAACATTTTTTAATCTTTATGATGACAAAATTTGACTAACATATCACATGTCGCATCCTATAGAGTGCATTGGAAATAGTCTCTATTGTACAGAATAAGGCTAATACAAACCTAAACCCTGTGATTTAGGGAAACTTTAAGTACATGCTATTATTGTTGCTACTAAAGCCTAATTTGATTAATATTTTAAAAATTAGATAAAAATTAAGTTAATAAAATTAAAAATTGAAAATATTCAGTTAATATTAAATTATCATAAAAGTAATATACACTAAAATTGAATATAATTAAATAATTAAAAATACAAGAAGTTGATTTTAATTAAGAAAGAAACGTTAAATAATAATATTTTAATTTATAAAATTTAATTAGTTTACAAGAAATGACGATTAATTAATAAATCTATTAGCTTTTAATAATAAGGATTTTAAAATTTTACAATTAAACTGATTAAATTAATTTAATTTTTTAACCATTAAATTTGATTACTATATAAAATACCCTTTTTTGGGTGTTTATACAAGACACTTTTTTTTAAAGAACAGAGGAACACGCAACTTTTATCCTTCGGATGTGTATTAATAAATCTTCGGATTAACACAATAGCCTGTAAATTACAACCAAATACTATGTACTAGACAAGTCCTGTACGACAAGTACGATCGAGAGAGTATAGGTAACGGAATTTGAATACAGCACCTTTTGACATCATATCACTCTACTCCACCAACTCGACTACCCCCTAGGGACACTTATATAAGACACAATAATCACAAATTACTATGATTTTGTAACATAATGTTGGAGAGGAATCGAGTTGTATAATGTTTGAATTATTTCATAATTACGTTAGTTTAGTTATGGACTAATTTAATTAGATTAATCATTGAATGGCATTAGTAACTTCTTCTAAAGTGATTAGAGCAAAATTCAATAACATTATTATCGTTTTTTTCAAACTTTGATTTTAATATAAATATGATAAACACAAACAAAAATAATTATCAAATTTTGTATGATCTTTAATTATCAATATACTAAATGATGCATTTAATAATTTACTCACAAACTTAAAATTATTTACTATAAATTATTTAAAATTTAAAATAAAATTTAAAAAATCGTTTTTTATATTTAGGCTATTCAAGTCATCTAAAAAAGTTCCTTAAATTTTTCTAAATACAAACTATTTAGTTTAAGGCAGATAAAGTTTCTACATTTTAAATATTGAAATGTTTTAAATTTTAAATGTTTAAATTCTTAAATAATAAATTAAATTAAATCTTACGACTCAATTTTAAATTATTTATCTATAACTTAATTTATTCTAAATTATTATGCACTTATAAAGATTAATAATCGAAGGTCAGTTAAAAATAGTCGTTTTATTAGTTAAAGGTAAATTTGTGTACTATTAGATCTTTCTAGACTCTACAGATAGCGAGATTTTTACTGGATTAATGTTGAAATGATATTGCTGCCATATAGGAGGTATGGAGTCAAAAGGTCCTATATTTGAATCCCCTTACTTATATTCTCTCGATCAAATCTGTCGTACATGACTTGTCTAGTGTGAAGTGCCCGGTTGGCATGATTTACAGGTTGTTCCGTCAATTCGAAAGTTTACTCAATGCGCATTTAAAATTTCTTCTATTCTAAAAAAAAAGTTATATAAAAATTAATTCATTTTTTTTTCCCCAGCAAAAAGGATTCTTCAATCACATATTAATACCATTCCTTGCCTTTATCACAATTGTCCACCGATTCTTCTGTTTTCAAGGGCACCATCATCTGTGTTTCCTCACGGAGCAGAGAGTGATTACAACATTCCAAGTGGCAATCTTCAAAAGTGAAAATTTCAATAATTATGGTTCTGAATAAGATGGAAAACAAACACTCACCATGCCCATGATCTATTCTTTTGTGTATTAAACATGTAAGCAATCATGATAGGTGTTTTCTCTTTTTCAGATCCCTTCCCAACTAAGATTACCAGTTCCCTGGGACCTGGGAATTTGGTTTTAAGGATTTGGTGCTAGAAAGCCATATATGATCATCTTTTTAGACAGGAGTCATATTCATTACAACTCAAGATACTCTTCTCTTTTTAATCTTTAATATTCGATCCCATTACACACCAAAATTTCTAGTCTAAAACAGACAGCTAAACCAGCAAAGGAATTAAGGAAATGGACTTCTCTACCTTTTTGTTTATTAGGTTTGTGTATTAGATCCATTGCTGCAAAAACCCTTTAAAAGGTTCAAGCTTTAACGTAATCTCAGCACTAATTTACTGACCCGGGATTGAGATTGAGATTGAGATGACAAACTTTACTTGTAACAATAACAGGATAATCCCAGATTGAAGAACTGGAAGTTACATAAAATGGAGCTTAATTAGAGATTTATGAATGTATTGAAAAACAGAGTCTTGAATTCTACGGGCCTGCTCTTTACAGCTCATGAATTCCAATCTTTCTGTCACTTTGGACAATCTTTTGCTTGCCATTCTTACCAGGAACAATTGAAGACAAAAGTTGAAGAAAAAACCCAAAACTTTGGACAGCCCAGAATCAACAGTGACAGACTATAACAACCTAGATCTTAGTATCTGTCAAACCAAACTAGCAGCGTCAGGCAAACCTTGTTGAAGATCGGAACCTCTGGAAGCAGACACGGTACTAGGTCCATTATTACTTCGCTTACCAGCACCAACAGCAGCCCTACAAACGGGGCAATTAGAGTGAGAATTCAACCAAGTGTTGATGCAAGAAGCGTGAAAAGAGTGCTTGCACACACTCAGTTGCTTCACATCTTCACCATCACTGAACACAGAGAGACACACAGGACACTCGCTCCCAATTTCCTTCACATGGGTTTCCTTGTTATACTTAACATCTGCAACCACCTCCTTGGCATCTGTCGAAGTGGGGTTGTTCTCGTTGGTAACAGAGAGCACATCAGAGCTGTCAACGTCCCGGCGGTGCCGTCGGCGGAAAGGTGCGGGTGGGCACTTGATGGAGAAGAAAAAGGTGTAGATCAGAGCTGGGATTGTGATGATGGCGATCAGAGCCAGAATGAACTCGAGGGGTGATAAATCTATGCTTCGTGGTGGTGCAGGAAATGGCGGTGGCTCAGGTGCTATGTAAACTGTTGGTGAGTGCTCCATGGGAGGGAAGTGCAAGGAAAAGAAGTAGAAAGAACTCAGCTTTTGAGTAGTCTGGGTTTGGTGGCGAAGACTCAAGAGTCGTTTTTGTATTATTTATTTAATTTTATTAATTATAGAGCAATTATTGAAAGGAGTTGAAGAGGGTAGAAGTAGATGACGTGGCCAGTCGAGGACAGAGCTCGTATTGTCTATATATACCGAGTACTGAATCACGAATAAGAAGAGGAGAAAAGATATTGTATATGTACTCATTCGATAGAGTCTATTATACAGAATTTGTCTAATACGAAGTACCTAATTAACGTAACTTATTAGCTATTATGTCAATTGAAATACCTACGCTCTTTTGATATAATCTATCGTACAAAACTTATTTAATATAAAGTGCTTAATTAACGTAATTTGCTGATTATTATGTCAATACGAAGATTTACCGACCCGAAAAAAATAGAAATTGATATCTTGGTCTGGTCTGGGTATATTACAGTTTGAGTCAAAAGTGTCCATTTTCTATTAGGTTGGTTGGATTAGGTTTATCTTTGTGTCTGTATAAGAACAAAAAGGGCCACAACTTGACAGGCATCGGGCCTCTGGAGATTATATTATAAGGGCGCCTTTTGACCCAACTCTTGTCGACTGCGTTTGTTTGTAATAGGCCAGTTAGTACTTAATTACAATGATT